>ML791573.1:125778-147575 GCA_009831015.1 Picea engelmannii | reverse complement strand
ATATGAACATGTAAGTGGTGGTATGATTTATCTTGCATTTTTTAGTAAAATCTAGAGTGGTAATTGAATCCAATATATTACATTTTTCATGGTAATTGTTCATTCTACAACATGCATATTAATGTTTGGGCATAGGGTATAGAGATGAACATGAATAGAGACAAAGATCTATCTTGGCAAAAGACAAAGAAGGGGAATAAGTTGTGGATCTTGGGGTAATAAATAATATATTTCTATAATTGGTGATTTTAATGTGCTCTTAGTTACTTGTTATCATTACCTAATGTAATATTTTAGTACCATTGATCTACTTTTGTGGTCATTTGTCAGACATTGATAAAGTTAGTGGATCTTAGCTTATCTTATATATGTACAAGTACAAAGATAAGGAGGGAATTGACAACAATTCAATCAACTTTCAATGTCAAACTCATTTAATTTCTTTATATGTGTACATAGTTTTCATGCAATGTTGTATACAAAGTTGGCATTTCCCTCAGATGGTGGTGTACCACTTGTTTACAAGTAGAAAAAATTACATGGTTATTTTACGATTTAATTTAAAATGCCATCATTACATTTTTATATCCATGACCTTTGGTTTCCATAGTGTGAAATTGATTGAATGTTAATGCGGTAAAATTTCATAATTACATTTATGGATACATGACTTTTTCTTCTCATGGTGTGAAATTGATTGAATGTTACGATAAAATTTCATAATTTTGTTTAGATATATGATTTTTTTTCTTATAAATAATATGCTTTAAGATAGACTTATACTAATCCTCAATATTTAAATATTATAAAATAGTAATAAATAATAATAATAATATTTAAACAATAAAATATATATAAATATATAAATATATATATATATATAATTTCATTGTATTATTTATATGTATTGTACTAATTTATTCTAGTAAGACATTTTTCCGGTTCATGATGTGCTATTTTTTGATCATATAATGTATTTCCTTCTCTTTGTTATTGTGCTTATAACTTTCTTCCGTTCCAAGAACAATATTTATCTTCATTCTTCATCCTTTATTGATAATAATTGAAATTTCATCTCATCCTTCTATATTTTATTAGGGACATTCTCTTGCCATGATTTGTTACATTCTTTGGTAATATAATGTAACATTCCTTTGTCTTCTTCATTGCGTTTAGAACTTTCTTTCTTGATAACAACAAAAATTATCAAATGATTTTGCATTCTTCATCGATAATAACTAATTCAACCCATCTTTAATTATGGTGTAGGGTGTAAAATCATAGAGAATTTTATCTTGATATTCCACTATTTTAAATGCATCCCTAAAGTAATCTTCCACCATGAGCTCATACATGTACTAAAATCAATATAATCAATATAGTCTATATATGGATGTTTTTGCCTCTACTATCTCTATAATATAATCACATCTCAATGAAATATCAAGTTTTCACCTTGTCTTATTTTTGTTACATCTATTGCTCTTTTATTTGTGGTCTCTCCTTGTATTATTATGATTCTTTATTCCTTTAAATGTGCATTCTCTTTATGTGGACATTCAAATGATTTATGTTCTTTTATCCCACATGCACAATAATAAATTTGTCACTTATAACCAACATATATGTTAACCAACATATATGTTAAGGCTTTTGGGCCCTTATGTTATGGCCCTAACAACCATTCATTATTAGTGTATTAGTTATATTAGTAGGTAAGTTAGAACCATTCACTATAATTGTACCCTTTATCTCTTATATATATACCAAAGAGATATAGTTTTAGGATCATAATATATTGTTTTGTGAATTGGATATACTTTAAATGGAGGTTTCTCCCTCGAAGTGGACTATATTCATTGAATTTATATCATTTTTAAGGTGCTTGGTTGATAACATCTAGTATCAAGAGCATCGATCCTAGGGTGTTGATGCTTCAAGTGAGTCATCTTCGCATTTTCACTATAACTTTTTTTCTGAGACACTTTAGATAGCAAAATTTAGAGGTTACTTAGGAGACATATCCAAATAACTTTGACAAAATTTTCAGGTTCTAAGTCATTATAATTTTGGAGATATATCCTATGGAAGATATGGATTTTGACTCATATTGAATTCAATTTTAAACGCATCATATTGGGATTTTCTCTATAATGTTTTTCTAGAAGGTTTCAGAAAATGAAATCGAATGGAGACTAAGGAGAAATGTCATAGTATATGCGATCAAAGTTTTACGTTTTGGTTTGTGATATTTTCAGATATATAAGTCCATGGAAGACAAGGTTTGTGACTAGTACTGAAATCAATTATCTTGGCATTTTTGCTATAATTTTTTTTCAATGAAATTTTAGACTCTGAAATTTTCAGAATCCTGAGTTGACAAAATGAAGTACTTGTGGAAATGTTTTTAGATTTTGAATCATTATATTTTATGATATATTGCTTGTGGACGTTAGGGTTTTTGCGCAAGTTATTTTCTAGTGATTTTAAGAGCTTTTTCTGTGGTTAGCAAGCTCATTTAAAAAAAAATAAAAAATAGAGATGTATTCTATCATCTTTAAATAAATAGGATCTATTGTTTAGTGGGTAAAACTGTGGTTGGGGAAGAATACATGCAGCAAATACACATAATTTCAGATGGTTGGCAACAAATTGTTTCACCTGGTTGGAAACTCTTGTAACCCATGTTGGTACCCCTTCGAGTAGTACCACATTAGATAGTACCTGTAGATGGAATCTCACTTCCACGTACCTTTGGGTATATAGGAAGTCCCTTAGGTATACGTGAAAATATCCTTAGATAAGTTAGTCAACCGTCTTGTTGTTATAGTACACCAAGAACACCACTCGTGGAGACCATTCTCTAGTACCTGGGTAGTCAGGTAGTACAGATAAAGGCACAATTGAGCCTCCTTAGCTAGTGCCCTGAGTTATTGGGTCAAGTACTATTGTTGGACCCCACACATATATCAAAGAGCTATAACACCTGACACTCTTTTGTCCTTATGACACAATAACTTTTTTCCATGACTCCAAAGAAAGATCTAAAATTCCCTTCACCAATTAAACCTCCATAAATTTATTCCATGAATCTTGAAGAAAATGAGGATATACAAAACCAACTATCCATGTTGGATAGCCAAATCAACAAATTGAAGGATAGGTCATGTTGGAGATACTTCACACGCACCTAGGAATTATTTTTCTTAATGTTTTCCCTATGTTTACTAGTCATTATTTAGTCTCCTATAGTTTAGGGAGAATATTCCTCTAGGAGAATATTCTCTTCAGTTTGATTAGTTGTGTGGATTCTAGATGCCACATTGGGATCATCACCATGCAACATTGGGATCATCACCGACTAATGTGCATTTTCCTTGGGATCATCACTAGACTAGTGCATTACTCATGATTCCCCGATCTCCTCCTCACTTCACTCTGTTTCAGTCAATTAACTGAAGATTGAGATACTAGTTAACTCAGACTAGGTGGCAGTTCACTCCCGTAACTACCTGAGAGACTAGAATAGGTGGAAGTTTACTCCCGTAACTGTTGGTGTGTGTCCAGATCACTCTAGACCACCACTATGGCACATTGGCTTCTCCTCCAGTGCGCATTAGTTGAGTTATACAAATTATATCATGTGTAAATTATCATTCATTCATTTTGGTTAATGAGAATTCTTCCATTCTTTCTCTCATGTTTCTCTTTTCTCATATTTTCTCTGCAAACTGTGTATGTCATTTGCTAGCTAGATTTATTCTGTGGAGGTTCAACACATTTACATGTTATTAGAACTGGTGTATTTCTAGGAAAAAGACACACCGAATTCTTTTTGCAGGTACAAAATATTGAAGACAACGAAAAAATGGAATTTCCAAAAGAATTCATTTCTACACCGTACAATTTCTTTGCATGGAAAGATAAGATGATAGTGCATCTTCGAGGCAAAGGATTTTATACATTAACCATGGACACAGAGATTGAACGCACATCAACCATAGAAAAATACAATTATCTGAATTGAATGGATGATGCATTTGGAACTATTTGTAGTCTCGTTTCTCCTGAACTTCTATTTCACATATCCTCATGTAAAACCCCCAATGAAGCCTAAACCACCATGGAAGGGATTTTTGGTAAACATGATGAGATGAGGGGACACATGCTAGAGGTGGAATTTCTCACTTTGGATCCAAAAGCCTTCGACAATCTCTAAGATTTCTTTACCAAATATAAGGATTTGTTGTCACAATGCAAGGCTTGTGGGGTTGATAAATCTAAGGAGGAGAAACAAATAGTTCTCATTATTGTCTCCAAACTTTGTCCAGAATACTCAGTGTTTGTATCCACATTTCATTTAGTTAGGCTCACCTCTAGAGCCACTTGGAAGATTCCCTCTCTTTAGGTCTTTATCGAATCTTTGAATCAAGATTACAACAAGCTTATCAACATAGGAAAAATCAAAGGCCCATAGGCGCATGCACTTACTTTGCATGATGGCAGCGGTGATAAAAATCATAAATATAAATACAAAGACAATAGGAAAACACATGAAAATCCAAACAAGGAAGGGAACTCAAAACCCTTCAATGATGCCTTCGGATCCAAACGTGGAAAGGGAAGAAAAGGGGAGAAAAGCACTTACTGCCATAAAGGATTCCATCCAGAATCCGCATTTATGCAGAAATAGATAGATCAAATGGCCCAAATAATTTAAAAAAACAACCTTGGTGATCGCATCCCCGAGGGTGCCAAGAAGAAGAAGCCAAAAGATTAGAATCCCAAGAAAGGCAATTCTATCCATGCTCTGATTGCCATCAATTCCTCTCTTGATGCTTGGATCGTAGATTCAGGTGCATCACATCACATGGCAACAAAAAAAAAGTCTACTCTTCATTGGATGTATGCAAAGGTCCTCCTATTTTGATGGGGGGCAACTCTCCAGTCGAGGTCACAAGCAAAGGAAGAATTGAACTCACAAATAGAAGCTTCGAGAATGTGCTACACTTTCCCAAACTTTCCATCAATCTTCTCTCCGTGTATCAGATGAAAAACTACGGCACCAGAAAGAGAGTCATATTCACACCTGATGTAGTCGACATCTATGACATGCAAACCAATTCTAGGGTTTCTACTGGTGAGGCAATTCATCAATCCAGACTCTACACATTTTCTGAATTTATTGAACCAGACTCTGCATTACTGCCTTCCCATGTTGATGAAAGCAGTAGGATATGGCACGAAAGGTTCGGGAATTTAAATTTTAGATATATGAAACAACTTAGCAAGTAGGGAATGGTTGATGGTCTACCTTACATGCACTTCTCCAAATGAATTTGTGAGGGATGTGTTCTTGGAAAACATCCTCAAGAGAAATTCGACAAAGGAAAGACTCAGAAGGATTTCTCTCCTTTAGATCTGATTCATAGTAACCTCATGGGGCCTTTTTTGCATCCATCAATCAGTAAAACAAGGTACGTGGTCATTTTTGTTGATGATTTCTCACGGTTCACATGGATTTTCTTTCTCAGTTAAAAATCATAGGTCTTTCAACACCTCAAAGATTTCAAAGCCCTTGTTGAAACAAAGTCAGGAAAGAAGATAAAAGTCCTTCGAAAAGATAACCTGGGAGAGTATGTCAACCATGAGATACAAAATATTTTTCATGAGGTCAGGATTTAGTTGCAGCACATGGTTCCTTATATTCCATAGAAAAACAGAGTTGCTGAGCAAAAAAATAGATCTCTGAAAGAGATGGCATCTTGCATGCTACATGCAAAGTCGACTCCACAGAGATTATGGGTTGAAGCACTTAATTGTGTAACCTACATGCAAAATAGATCTCCCCATATATCTGTCAAGGATAAGACCCCCTACGAGGCTTGGAGTGGCCTCAAACAGGAAGTGACCCACTTCCACATATTTGGTTCTTGTGCATGGACCAGGATTCCATTTGAGAAGAGGAAGGCACTTGATCCATAGAGCACATAGTGTATCTTTGTTAGATACCCTGACAGTGTGAAGGGATACAAACTCATTGATATTTCCTCGGATCGCTCATCATTGAGCGTAGTGTCCAATTCAAGGAAAGTGTCTTGCATGTACCTCAACAACTGCATGCAGACACTTTTGTTCTTACACCTGTCAGATATGATGAGCATGCACATGCCGACTCTTATTTAGATGAGAGTTTTGATTCATAGGATTCATATGATTTATATCCCGAGTCAGTACAGTCAGATGCAAAATCAGTGCATGCAGAGCTAGAGTTGAGGCCCAAGTGGTCCAATACTACTCTTCAGGATGCAGGAGATCCTGTTGGGGATCTAGTTGATACTAGGAGGACTTGATATGATTTCGAGGAGCCTCCTCTTGCACTCATTGCCATTGAACCGATGCCACCCAAGAATCTTTTCTTGGTTTAGTCTTCCGATCCACAGTCCTATGGAGAAGCTGCTGGAAATCCCTTTTGGGAATCCACCATGCAGGAGGAGTACAACTCCCTCCTCGAGAACCAGACTTGGGATCTGGTTCCCCTTCCTTCAGGAAGGAAACTTTTCAAGTGCAGATGGGTCTACAGGACCAAGAGCGCAACGGATGGACATGTTAGCATATACAAATCCAGGCTAGTTGCCAAAGGCTTTCAGCAGGTGCACTATATTGACTATGATGAGACCTTCGTTCCAGTAGCGAAGATGGATTCCATACATTTGGAACTTTCCATTGTGGCAGCCAAAGGATGGGAAGTCCACTCGATGGATGTGAATAATGCATTTCTTCACAGAGATCTCTCTGAGGATATCTATATGGAGCAGCCCCGGGGATTTCTGCAGGATTCATCTTTGGTCTGTCGATTGAAGAAGTCTCTTTATGGCCTCAAGCAGGCCACGAGGGCATGGTATGTCAAGATGGACTCCTACCTACTGTCACAGAACTTTGTACATTGTAAGTAAGACCCGAATGTTTACATGCTCAGGACAAATGATCCACTTCTACTTATAGTTCTGTATGTTGATGATTTTTTTATCACTGATTGCTCGAATTCAACGATTTTTGTGGTCAAGAGGATTATGCATGATAGGTTCTTGATGATGGACATGGATCCGCTACATTTCTTCCTTGGACTCGAGATAAAAAAATATGCATCAAGAATCAAAATTTCTCAGGAAAAGTATGCATGATATATCCTTGAGATATTTCACACGACAGACTACAAGTTAGCCCCAACTCCTTTCCTATCATGAGTCAAAATTGAGGATGTCGGGGATACTCCACTGGTTGATAGCACATTATACAGACAACTAGTGGGTAGCTTGTTGTATCTCATACACTCCAGACCAGACCTCTCCTATGCAGTTGGAGCGGCCTCCAGGTTCATGCAAGAGTCGTATTAGCTACATTGGAAGTCTGCAAAGTGTATCCTTCGATACTTATAGGGAACCATTACCTTTGGGATTCACTATGCAACATAATCTGCATTGGACCTCATCAGGTTCATTGATTCTGACTGGGCTAGCGATAACATTGATCGCAAGTCCACATCTGGTTACTCACTCAATCTTGGTTTCGGGCCCATCTGTTGGTTGAGCAAGAAGCAAGCTTCTATTGCTCTATCTTCAGTTGAGCCAGAGTATAGAGGGGTAGTTAACATAACCATTCAGGATATGTGGCTACAACATTGTCTCACTGCGTTGGGCATTCAGTTTCATTGACTGATCGTCATCTGGTGTGACAACCAGAGCATTCTGAAGTTCTGCAGAGATCTAGTTCAGAGGTAATGGACGAGGCACATTGAGATCCACATGCACTACATTCGAGGCTTAATAGATAAGGGGATAATAAACCTGTAGTTTTGTCCTTTAGTAGAACATACTGCATACATATTCACCAAGACCTTCACTAAGAAGATGTTCCTTTCTCTGCACAGTCATCTTGGAATGAATGCCACAATTTCCTAGCAACTGTTAGTTCTTCTTTTTACATACATTTGTACTTTGAGGGGGGGGGGGGGGTTTNCTCATTTATTTCAGTGTATCTTTTGTATTTGGGTACCTAACATGGCTTTGTTGCCAGGACCCATTCTTTATTTTCACCATAGTGATGTTTAGGGGGAGTGTTGGAGATACTTCACACACACCTATGAATTCTTTTTCCTAAGGTTTTCCCTATGTTTACTAGTCATGATTTAGTCTCCTATAGTCTAGGGAGAATATTATCTTTAGTTCACACTTTAGTTTGCTCAATTGAGTGGATTCTAGATGCCACATTGGAATCATTGTCAGGATATTTAGACACTTAGGAGTTAGTTAAGATCTACTTGGTCTAATGCGTTGTTAGGTAAAAGTGTGTTTCCTAGTGTGTTTATTTATTATGCATTAGTTTGCATTTGTAGTTAGGAAATCCGACGATCACGATATGTTCCTGACATAGAGTGATCCGACGGTTCATACTCTCCTCGATCTTAATGACCATTGATATGTGGCTTAACACCCGATTGGTCCATGATCTCTATTTAAAGAGCATGGAGGGTCATTTGCCTATGATCGATTGTGAGAAACTCTCTTATAAAGTCTCTCTTTAATCTTTTTCTTTGCATTAATAAACTGCTCCAAGTGGCCGCATTGGCTAGGGCCGTGGATGTTTCCCCGTAGGGGTTTTACCATGTGAAAATATCAGTGTGTTGATATTTGATTTCGTTATGTGAGTGGTTATTGAAGGTTTTAATCCTCTGTTGGAATACCTATGTTTTCGAACATGGTATCAGAGCCTGTTTGAAGACTCGCTCCTGTTGTAGATCGAGATCGTGAAGATGAGTTGCCTCATCTCCATTTTCTGTCATTTTCATACATTTTTGGGTTGATAGGACTGTTCCATTGCATCCAGAGCACTTGTTTCAGTCAGGAACACTTTTCGTTTCACTCGAAAAGGTTTCCATTTGCCCAAGATACGACCATTACAGTCAGATCTGGAGGTATAAAGCCTGAATACACATTTTTAAAATTTTTGCAAAGTTTTATTTCGGTTTTATATTATTTGTTTCCGAGTTGCTATTCTTTTAGATCTATGTATTATCTTTGTCCCGCGCCCTGTGCATTCTCGGCAAATCAGAAACAAATAGGAAAAGGTACATCTTTCGGGTAAGCTAACCAAGATCTAACCCTTGTTGTCATCGAGAAGCAAAATTTTTTTCTTATGTGAAAAAAGTGTTTTTTAGCACGCTCTCCAAGGCCATCTTCAACAAGAACAACAACAACAATACTCCTTCTGAACATTACAATATTTTTTTCTAGACCATTTGGTTAAAAGTTGCCTTATTAAGTAAGATGTCTTGAGTTCAAGTCTCTCTTTTGTTACTTTTTTTGAAAAAGTTCATGTTAAAATTGTGAAGTGTATTTCACTTCAAGTATAAAAGTGAATCACTATAAGTAACTTTAATATTTTATTTTAGAGTTATTTATTTTACATGAAGAAACTTTATTGTAAAAGTGATCCTCACTTCTCTTTATAAAAGTGGGTCACTTCATAAAACAACTTACACCACCACGTGGTCCCTTGGTTACCATTTATGTATTTTTTAAAAATGACATAATTCTCACATCCGAAGTCCTTTTTAAGTGTCGTTTTTTTAAAACCACACAACTTTTCGAGATCTTTCCACTCAGATCATCAGTTTTAGTTTTTAAATCCATATTATCTACATATTTAATATGGCTTCTACAAGTAATCTCTTACTTACCAGCACCAACTACTTCCAATGGAAATCCCATATGGAGGATTTATTAAGAAGTAAAGGCTTGTATCAGATTACCTTGAGAAATGAAACAACACCCACTGATGTTGATAAGAAATCCAAATGGGATAATAGGAATGACGAAGCACGTGGATTAATCAGAATGTCCATCTCTCCTGATTTAAGGTTCCACCTTCAATCACTTGGTCAACCCAAAGAAGCTTGGGACAAGATTGAATCTGTGTTTGGTAAACATAATATTATTCAAGCACAACAGTTAGAAAATCAAGTACTGACTTTAAGTCCAAATGATTTTTCTTGCATTGAAGATTATCTATCTAAGTTTAAAACACTCAGACTTTTATGTGAAGAATGTAAGATAAAGATAGAAGAAGATCATTGCATCTATCTTATACTTTCTAAGCTAGGTAGTGCATATTCTGTGTTTGTATCTACCTTTTATGCCATGCAAGAGGCTCTAGGGGCAGCTCATAAAAAACCCAGTCTTGAGAACTTTTGTGATGCTTTGATTAGAGAGCAAGATAAGCTTGTACAACTTGGAGTGATTAGCACTGCAGGTACCTCCAACAAAGCCTTAGTTTTCCATCATAAAGATAAACCCAAGAATATCAAGAAGCAACATCCTCGCCACAACAACAAGAAATATAAGGGTCCCAAACCCACTCAGACAGCTTCTGCTCCTAATGGTGACAAAGGAGAAAAATATAAAAGTAAGAATACTAACAGACATTGCAAATTTTGTGATAAAGATGGTCATGATGAGTCCAAATGTTTCAAGAAGATGGCATCTTTAGAAGCAACGATGAAGAAGCAAAACATCAGTATTGATTCTACTACTTCTTCTTCTTCTCATGGACATGCACTTTCTTCTTCTGGTTTCTCCTTCAATACAAATTATACTTCTACTTCTACTTCTGATGAGTGGCTTATTGATTCTGGAGCATCTTATCATATGGCTAAGGATAGAGCCATATTTTCCAGTCTAAATGAATGTAACACCAAGAAAATATGATGCAGACGCCACCTCTCTGCCTCAACAGAGTCTCTGTGCTGACCTCCCGGTCTTAAGGATCGTTCATCTATCTTCCTGAGCCGAAGTGGCTCTTTCGATTCCCATTGGAATCTCTGTTAAAATTTCTTTCATAGGTCCTTTCTTTTCCTTCACGGCCCGAATGCGACCGTGAGCATTTTCCCCATAGGAAATGCAAACTTCAGGTGTCGGGGTTTCTTAATTCTCGATGTCACGAGAACCAATGTTCTCGTGATCTCCCAATCACCGATCTTCCGATATGACGATGGACCTCTTTCTCGGCGACTAACCCTCAGGGCTAAGTCTTGGCCCTACAAAACCATTACACATAAAACCACGGCTCTATTTTTGGGGTTGCGCAACCCAAGCTCTCAACCTTTCATCCACTAGACCCCCGAAATGTCGATGCACTGAAACGCTTTAATAGCCTTTAGCCCCCATGGATATTTATTGGTCCATGTGACCACTATTCCATATGACCATAGTCCTATGTCTTTTGCGATTTCGGGCTTTCAAATGCCGAAACGCATGGACACTTTGTCCTCAGGATTCCCGATCCTCCAAATCCCGATTTCCCGATATGACGTCAGCTAGGAAACCCCTTTCAGGATTTCGCGATTCAGGTTCTCCCGATGTGAGACTCCTCCTCATCGTTGCTCCTTCGCACTCCCGACCTTCGATGTGCTGAAGTGACGTCAGCTGGTCCTTTTTCCGCCTTGATCACGATCAACAACTGTGATCATCCGCTAGACCAACGGTCCCTGATCTCTTTCGAGACTTCGCGGTTTCAAATGCTGAAATCCTCCAGCATCTTGTCTTCAGGATTCACGAAACGCCAAATCCTGATATGCCGATGGGCTCTCCCCTTTCAGGATTTTTCCTAAAGGCCTCGATTTCTGCCACACGTCCCCTCAAGATGGACGGCTCTGATCTAATTTAGGGTTTTCACCGTGGAGATTTCTGATCTCCTGTCCTCGAGACTTCCGAAATCCTGATTGTCGAAATCCTGATAAGCCAACTCTTTCGGGACTTTATTCTCCCTATTCATGAAGGCTTTAAACCCCTTGTAGCTCCTGTCAGATCCAACGGCTGACGGGTATTTCGATCAAGATCTGACGGTCCAGATCCATCCTCCTTGTGCGCTCCTCCTGCTGCTCCCTGGACGTGAAACTCTCAACGGTCCAGATCCTTTCGACAGATCCGACGACAATTGTTGCTCCTCCCGAGCTTTGGCGCTTTCTTCCGATGTTAGGAAGATTTCTCCAAGACTAAAGGCCTTGACCTTTGCCTTTCCTCTACGAGCTCCACAATTTCGAGTCTTCGCCTGCGCGTATGAAAACGTTGTCTCTCCTGAGCTTTATAGACTCTGAACTCCTCCAAAGAGTTCTTCAACCTCTGCGCTCCTTGCAGCTATGGCTCCGTGCGCTGAAAGCACTACTCCTCCTGAGCTTATCCTTTGAATCCTCAAGGGATTCTTTGAATTCTACACCTCTCCAGAGTCTTCACACACACAAAGTGTTATCTCTCCTGAGCTTCTCAAACACTCAGATCTCTAAGGAAATAAATCCTTCTTCCTTTCTCCTGCAGATGGAGAATTTGGATGCCCTCCTGGCTATCCTTCACTCAAGCAACCTCTTGATGAATCCTTTAGGGTGTTCAACAACTCTGCGAAGATCCCTCAGTGGATTCTTCCTCCAAAATACAGAACTCAACAGAGTTGTCTTCTTGTGCCTTTCTGCACACTGTCTCAATTCCCTCCTGGCAAAGTTATACAGAACTCACAGCAGAGTTCTTCTGTGCACTCTTTGCACCTACTCAATGCCCACCTGGCAGAGATTTACAGAACTCCTCAAAGCTTCTGTCTTCTTTTGAACTCATAACAGATTTCTTCTGTGCACTCCTTGCACTGGCTCAATGCCCACCTGGCAGAGCTTCACATAACTCCTCAGAGATTCTGTCTGCAACTGTGTTCTTCTCCACAACCTTGCCTTATGAGGTGTTCAACAACCTCATAGGTCTTCCCTGAATTGATGATTTCAGCTTCTGTGCCCGCCTGGCACGTCTTTGTCTGAATCCGCAGAGTTCAGAAGTGCTTATGTGCACTGGTATTCAGAGACCGCAGTACTCTGTCACACCCTCTTGGCATGAAACCACAAAGAACCTCTCAAGCCTGAAATAAAAAAAACTCCCTGCAAATGCAAACCTATAGCATACATCTACAGCATAAAAGAACACAATGAAAGCATCCACATAACACAAAAAACATGGAGGAAAATCTGCTCTGGTTTATATTAATGCAATGCCTGTTTACAAGGGTGTTCTTGAGCTCAGACTTTAACAGAGTCTCGGCTCTTTCTTTTCTGCTCTCTCCTCACAGACTCTCTCCTCTTTAAAAAAACTTCAAAAATGAGATACCAATTGATCTTTTTACACGAGGAGGCTCTTCGAGCTCTTCCCTCCAATCTACCTACCCTATTCAATTACATTGAATGGGTTGTCTAGTCCACCATCTGGATCTAGATCTCAACCTTACAAACATTAAAGGCCTACCTACTCTAATGCCTACACAAAGGCATGGCTCCATGGCTCAACAACCTACAACATTAATTACATTCAAATTTGAAAACGAGGGTTGCGCCTCTCTTCATCCTTGAATGCATGCATTGACATGGCTGGCTGGCTAGCTGATTGATGTGGAGAGATGATCCTACATCATACTCCTCAGCTGCAAAATCCATGAGCTCCTTCTCATGAGCTTCCCATCTCAGTTGTTGAAATCCTCCTGGATCCCAAACAAATTTTTGGAGCTGTTCATCTGCTCCATCTCCCTGCTGCTGCTGCTTCTTTTCCTCTGCTCATATTCTCCCTACTGACAGTTTCTACTGACCAGATCATCGGCTCTCTGATCATCTCGATCACTTCGTCCAGCTTCTCCAATGTTTGGATCTGTTCATGCAGTCTCCTTAGCTGCAAAACTTTTTTGTGATTGGGCGATCACAGTGACCTCCCATGCCTTCTTCATCTGCTTCCAACTTCACCTGTTGGATGTGCATGCCCTGCACTATCACCCTTCTCTCCAGGGCTTCAATATGCTCATACAGATTAGCCAAACTAATGCTGTCTGCTTCTTTTTCTTCTTCTTCTACAAACTTCCATGTTGCAGTCCGCTCAGCTTCCTGGCTGAAATTTTTGAGCCACTCCTCAGAATGCTCATATTCTTCTTTTGCTGTCAGCTTCAGTGCTGCAGCTTCCTTAGCTTCATGTCTGAATATGTTGAGCCATTCCTGAGAATGCTCATTCTCCTCTTCTACTTGGGCAGCTTCAGATACATACAACAATTCTTTTTCCCTGACAGTCTCAGCTGGCTGACCTTCTTCTGTTGTTGTTGCCTTATTAACCGCAACGTATATTTCTGCCTCCTCTTGGGAAAATGGTAGGAATATTTCGATTCCCCTAATCATCAAAAGATTTCTTAGATCTTCCTCCTTTGTCAGCTGCATCTACTGATCCAAACTCACCTCTGAGTTTATGAGACTCTCAGATAGTCTCATCTGTTCATCCCTGCCCACCTGGAAATATGGGATTTTCCTGCTGCTTCCTTGGCAGACTATGAGATCAACCGATCCCATCTTCATCAGCAACCCTTGCTGAATTGAACTCACCTCTGAGTCCATGAGACTTTCAGACAGTCTCGTATTCTTACCTCTTCCCACCTAGCAATTTGAGATGCTTCCATTGCCCTCCTGGCAGTCTTTGAGATCCCGCAACGACCTCATTTCATTTCCCAGCTGGCAATGTGAAATTCCTTGGCTGTCCTCCTGACAGTCCGTGAGATCTTCAGTTGATCTAAACTCCTTGCCCACCTAGAAATTTTGAATTTCCTCTTTGCCCTCCTGGCAGTTCTTGAGATCTTCAGTTGATCCCATTTCATTCTCTTCATCGAGAATTCTCCCAGTCTCTGGTTCACATATTTGAACCATCTCCTTAGGTCCATCGAGGTTTTCAGCATGCCTCAACCATCCTCTTAACATCCTATGTTGTCTTCAAGCCATCAACTCCTTGACTAGCCATTTTACCTTCAACTTCCTCATGGGCCATTCATATACCCATCTCGACTTGGTATTCTTCTAAATCCGCAGTTCAAGCTCTTCCACTCTTGCCCTGATGTGGACAAGTTCTTTCCCCCTTTCGGATGTGCTCATCAGCTCTGGGATTTTCCTTCCAACATATCTATGGCCTTCAGTAGTCATATCGTTGTCTCCGTCTGCTCTCCTGGAAAACATACTGCTCACTTGCAAGAAATCATTTACAGAGTCTCCAACACTCTGTCTCCTTTTGTCTTCTCCCTCTGCTTGAAATATACAAACAGAGTGCTCGCTCTGATACCACAACTGATGCAGATGCCACCTCTCTGCCTCGATAGAGTCTCTACGCTGACCTCCCGGTCTTAAGGATCGTTCATCTATCTTCCTGAGCTGAAGTGGCTCTTTCGATTCCCACTGGAATATCTGTTAAAATTTGTTTCATAGGTCCTTCCTTTTCCTTCACGGCCTAAATGCGACTGTGAACATTTTCCCCGCAGGAAATGCAAACTTCGAGTGTCGGGGTTTCTTAATTCTCAATTTCACGAGAACCACTATTCTCGTGATCTCCTGATCACTGATCTTCCGATATGCCGATGCACCTCTTTCTCGGCGACTAACCCTCAGGGCTAAGTCTTGGCCCTACAAAACCACTACACATAAAACCACAACTCTATTTTCGGGGTTGCGCAACCCAAGTGCTCAACCTCTCGTCCACTAGACCCTCAAAATGTTGATCCACGAAACGTCGATGCGCCGAAACGATTTAATAGCCTTTATCCCCCATGGATATTTCTTGGTCCATGTGACCACTATTCCATATGACCGCAGTCGTATGTCTTTCGCGATTTCGGGCTTTCAAATGCCGAAACACATGGACACTTTGTCCTCAGGATTCTCGATCCTCCGAATCCCGATTTCCCGATATGACGTCAGCTAGGAAACCCCTTTCGGGATTTCACAATTCGGGTTCTCCCGATGCAAGACTCCTCCTCGTCGCTGCTCCTTCGCACTCCCGACCTCCGATGTGCCGAAGTGACGTCAGCTGGTCCTTTTTCCGCCTTGATCATTATCAATGGTTGTGATCATCTGCTAGACCAACGGTCCCTGATCTCTTTCGAGACTTCATGGTTTCAAATGTCGAAATGCTTCGGCATCTTGTCTTCAGGATTTGTGAAACGCCGAATCCCGATATGTCGATGGGCTCTCCCCTTTCAAGATTTTTCCCGAAGGCCTCGATTTCTGCCACACGTCCCCTCAAGATGGACGACTCCGATCTAATTCGGGGTTTTCACCGTGGAGATTTTCGATCTCCTGTCCTCGAGACTTCCGAAATCTCGATTGCTGAAATCCCGATAAGCCAACTCTTTCAGGACTTTCTTCTCCCTGTTCACGAAGGCTTTAAACCCTTCACAGCTCCTGTCGGATCCAACGACTGACAGGTATTTGGATCAAGATCCGACGATCCAGATCCGTCCTCCTTGTGTGCTCCTCCTGCTGCTCCCTGGACATGAAACTCTCAATGGTCCAGATTCTTTTGGAAAATCCGACGGCAGCTGTTGCTCCTCTCGAGCTTTGGCGCTTTCTTCCGATGCTTAGAAGATTTCTCCAAGACTAAAGGCCTCGACCTTTGCCTTTCCTCTACGAGCTCCACAATTTCGAGTCCTCACCTACGCGTATGAAAACATTGTCTCTCCTAAGCTTTATAGACTCTGAACTCCTCCAAAGAGTTATTCGACCTCTGCGCTCCTTGCAGCTATGGCTCTGTGTGCTGAAATCACTACTCCTCCTGAGCTTATCCTTTGAATCCTCAAGGGATTCTTTGACTTCTGCGCCTCTGCAGAGTCTTCACGCACATAAAGTGCTATCTCTCCTGAGCTTCTCAAACACTCAGATCTCTAAGAAAATAAATCCTTCTTCCTTTCTCCTGCAGATGGAGAATTTGGATGCCCTCCTGGCTATCCTTCACTCAAGCAACCTCTTGCTGAATCCTTCAGGGTGTTCAGCAACCCTGCGAAGATCCCTCAGTGGATTCTTCCTCCAAAATATAGAACTCAATAGAATTCTCTTCTTGTGCCTGTCTGCACACTGTCTCAATGCCCTCCTAGTAGAGTTATACAGAACTCACAACAGAGTTCTTCTGTGCACTCTTTGCACCTGCTCAATGCCCACCTGGCAGAGCTTTACAGAACTCCTCAGAGCTTCTGTCTTCTTTTGAACTCACAGCAGAGTTCTTCTGTGCACTCCTTGCACTGGCTCAATGCCCACCTAGCAGAGCTTCACAGAACTCCTCAGAGATTCTGTCTGCAACTGTGTTCTTCTCCACAACCTTGCCTTATGAGGTGTTCAACAACCTCATAGGTCTTCCCTGAATTGATGATTTCAGCTTCTGTGCTCGCCTGGCATGTCTTTGTTTGAATTCGTAGAGTTCAGAAGTGCTTCTGTGCACTGGTATTCAGAGACTGCAGTACTCTATCGCACCCTCCTGGCATGAAACCACAAAGAACCTCTCAAGCCTGAAATCAAAACAACTCCCTGCAAATGCAAACCTACAACATACATCTACAACATAAAAGAACACAATGAAAGCATCCACATAACATAGAAACCATGCAGGAAAATCTGCTCTGGTTTATATTAATGCAATGCTTGTTTACAAGGGTGTTCTCGAGCTCAGACTTTAACAAAGTCTCGGCTCTTTATTTTCTTCTCTCTTCTTGCAAACTCTCTTCTTTTTAAAAAAACTCCAAAAATGAGATACCAATTGATCTTTTTACATGAGGAGGCTCTTCGAGCTCTTCCCTCCAATCTGCCTAGCCTATTCAGTTACATTGAATGGGTTGTCTAGTCCACCATCTGGATCTAAATCTCAACCTTACAAACATTAAAGGCCTACCTACTCTAATGCTTTCACAAAGGCACGACTCCATGGTTCAACAGCCTACAACATTAATTACATTCAAATTTGAAAATGAGGGTTGCGCCTCTCTTCATCCTTGAATGCATGCGCTGACGTGGCTGGCTGGCTGGCTGACTGACGTGGAGAGATGCTCCTGCATCAAAATATTTGTTGGTGATGATAGATCTCTTAGTGTTGAAGGATTTGGAACAGTTCAAGTAGAAAATGGTCATTTCAATGATGTATTATGTGTTCCAAGTCTTTCTTGTAACTTTCTATTAGTATATCAAATCACTGATTCAGGTGAAGGTAAAACCATAGAGTTTTCACATTACCAAGTTGTAATCAAGTATCTAAAATATCCTAAGCATGTTATTGCAACTGGAATTGTTGATGATATTACTAGGTTGTACAAATTTGACAACTTTGGGTCATCATCTTTTTCATCAGTTTTTGTTGCTGATAGCGATGACTTGAGAAAACTATGGCATGAGCGGTTTGGTCATCTAAACTATTTCTCATTGCAGCAACTATGTAATCAATAGATGGTGATTGGTCTTCCTCTTGTTTCATGCAGAGATGGTGTTTGTGCCGGTTGTGTTCTTGGAAAACATCATCAGGATAGTTTTGACAAATGTGCCTCTTGGCATGCCTCGGGTCCTTTGCAGCTTGTTCACAGTGATTTGTGTGGTCCACTTTCTTCTCCTTCTTTTTCTGGGTGGAAGTATTTCTTAACTTTCATTGATGAATTTTCCATACGTACTTGGGTTTACTTCTTGAAACTTAAGAGAAGTTTTTGGCCTACAAGGCCCTTGTAGAAAAGCAATCTGGACATCAAATTCAAAGGTTAAGAACAGATAATGGAGGTGAATATGTGAACAATAATTTTACAAGTTACTGCACTACACAGGGAATCCAAATGCAACACACTGTTCCATATACACCACAACAAAATGGTGTTGTTGAGAGAAAGAACCGCACATTAAAAGAAATTGCTAATTGTATGATCCAATCTAAGGGATTAAGTCTAAAGTATTGGGCGGAAGCCATCAATTGTGCAAATTACATAGTAAATCACACTCCCACAAAGGCTCTTAAAAATATAACACCGGAAGAAGCTTGGACTAAAATTAAACTAGATGTAAGTCACTTCTGTGTATTTGGCAGTATAACATGGGCTCACATTCCTAATGAGAAAAGGAAAGCATTGCAGCCTAAAAGTGAGAAGTGCATATTTGTTGGTTATTCTGAAGATGTCAAAGGTTACAGACTTCTTCAATCACATTGTAATGAAATTATTATTAGAAGAGATGTTAAATTTGATGAAAATCTCTTGGCCTGTGAGCCTAATTCGACATTTGTTCCTTCTTTGGCCTGCGCGCCTAATTCGACGGTTGTGCCTTCTTCGGGCTGCGAGTCATCTTCAGAGTTTATACCTTCTTTTGATCTAGTTTCTTCTAATGATGATGACAATGAGGATGGAAATACACCTCCACCTGCTCACCCTCCTCCAGATGAGTCCTTTGAACCTAAACCAACACCAACTCCACTGCTTCCTAGATGGGTCTGTTCAACACGAGAAGCTGCTGGTGATCTTGTCGGTGATCCTTTAGATCAACATCGGACACGCTCATAGTTCCAGCAAGCCTCTTCTTTTTTGGCTCAATTTTCAGAAACTCATGATCCAGAGACATTTGCAGAAGCTTCGGGTCATCCAGATTGGGATACAACAATGAATGAAGAGTATTGTTCCTTAATGACAAACGATACTTGGGATCTTGTACCTCTTCCAAAAGGAAGAAAACTTGTTAGATGCAAATGGGTCTACAGAACTAAGTATGCATCAAATGGGAGTGTTGAAAGACACAAGGCTCGATTAGTTGCCAAAGGATTTTCCCAAGTTGAAGGAATTGACTATAATGAAACCTTTGCCCCTGTAGCCAAAATGAATTCCATCCACCTTGTTATTTCCCTTGTTGCCTCGCATAAATTGGAGGTCCATCAGATGGATGTTAAATCTGCCTTCTTGCACGAAGATTTGCAAGAAGAAATCTACATGGAACAACCTCCTGGCTATGTCCAGAATGACTCTAGCCTTGTTTGTCTGATCCAGATTATTTTCAGCAGGAAATGACAGCAGAGATATAATAGGGAAATGCACAGAGATATCGCAGATATTCAATAATATAACAGAAATGTATCAGAGATGCAACCATAAACATAGATATACAGTAATACACGATTTCTATTAATGAAAGAAATGTACAGAGACTGTAAAAATACAGAGTGAAAGACTAGCTAGAATGGTGGCATCTTATCTCTGAGAAGAGATGTGATGGCTACTCGCATTCGCAAGAAGATGATTACAATGAGGCTCTAAAGGCCTTTTTACAATAAACAGGAATGCCAAAAGTCCTAGACATCCAAAAACCTAACCCTAGGAGATGAAGCGCCAAAAGTCATGTGGGCCCCGTTTGGGTAAGTTAGTACATCAACTTCTCGGGGTCGTAACTTTTGCATACGATCTCCATTTTAGGCGTATGATAGCTCATTGGAAAGGTATCGTTGAGGAGATTCATTTTGGGGGCTCAATCATGCCTTCGACTATCATTGAGAACCTTGATCTTGAAAAACCTTCATTTAGGCCCTCAAAATGGCCCCGTAAGTTAAAACTTGCTAAAAATAGTAAATTGCCAAAATTGTCAGAAAACTATTTTGAGCCAGTCGGAAAAGGTGGGTGGCCACTGATATCCACCTGGATCAATCCTCCCTCCTTAGGAAGCAATGGTCTCCATTGCGTTGAGTTCCCGGGGGAGAGGGAAAATCGTTTGCTGGATCTGCATCTGGGTGAGTTGCTTGTATTGTTGGAGACGTCGCACTGCTTAGTTTGTGAAAGTCTGTCATGAACCTTTTGAAGCTGAGGTTGTTCAAAAATTTGAGCTACATGAGAGGAAGGTGTGCAGAAGGAATCTTTGCACTTTGCTGCAACCTTTTCAACCTGCTTCTGTTGGATAGAAGGTGCTGGGGGCGAGGCTGTAGTGGTTGCAGTGTCCTTTTGTTCCCCTTTTGAACAGATTGTGAAGAAGCTGAATTTTGTAGTATGAGATACTACCTCGCGACACTTTTTTGGTGGAACAATAGTTGGAACTACCTCTAGTATTCTGTAGAGATGACCCCCCAAAGTAACAATGACACTAGGGGGTCGAGACTCATAAACAACATGGCGTCTCCACATATATGGTTGGCCCAAGAGAAAATCACAGACATCCAGTGGGGCAACATCACATAATACCTCATCCTTGAAGGGTTGGATGTCGTATGACAATCGACACTGTTGGCTCACACGGAGATCTCGTCCTTGCCGAAGCCACCCGATGTTGTATGGCTACGGGTGTTGTGTTGTCGAAAATCCCAACTGTTTGACAACCTCTGCTGAGATGAGGTTTTTATGGCTTCCGCTATCAACAATAAAATGCAGCGGGGTCCCCTTCACCCACATCTATGAATGAAAAAGGTGCTCCCCCTCTTCAGGATCTATTGGTTCTTCTGGTTGAATTGCTATGGTCGCGACAATAGAAGTGGGGTCTGCGTCAATGATCTGTCCTTTACCAGTATTTTCAGAATCAGATTATGAATCAGGGTTTGGCTCCTTGTCTTTGATCTCGACCACCAATGACTGTTTTGAGAGACATTCATTGGTGTTGTGCCAAGGGATTTTTTGGAAATCACACCATTTTCCAGTGTCCTTCTTTGTCTTCCCGTGACCCTTCTTTTCTTGTGTCTTGGACTGGTTTTCAGGAGACTGTTTGTTAGGGCCATCTTTGTCATACTTTGGTTGTTGCGGATTTGCAGACCCAAATTCCCGTTTGTTCTGGTGCTTAAATTTCTTCTCAATTTTAACAACATATCGATAAGCAGCACCGAGTGATGAGATGTCTAGAAAATCCATTTCAGTCTGGATGTATCTGTGTAGAGCCCCACGGTATTTCAGAACCAAATGTCGCTCGGAGTCTTTGATACCCAACTTGGTGT
>ML791573.1:84863-116296 GCA_009831015.1 Picea engelmannii | reverse complement strand
CGATATGGTCCTTTCAAGATTATCGACAAGATTGGTAACAATGCCTTTCGTTTAGATTTGCCTCCTTATATGCAAATGTATGCAGTTGTTAATGTTGAGAATTTGAAATTGTATGAGCCTCCGTTGATTGATGATCAAGGAGACCATATTCAGATTCCTTCTATAGATGATTTTTCCCCAGAATATCTTACAGAACTGCATGAAGACACCATCCTTGACAGGAGAATGCGAACTTCAAAACGAGGAAATGTGGTGTATCTTCGAGTTGGTCTTAAAGGTACAAATCCAAGCAAAGCCAAGTGGACTGAGGTTGGAAGAGTGAGGGAACTATACCCTCATCTTCAAATAGACTGAAAATAGTCTTTTGGAGGTCCAAAAGCTTTCAAATGGGGAGGTGTGATCAGGGGATCAAATTTTGCTCAAAAATTCAAAGTGTTCAGAATTGATTCAAATCGAACGAGAGCGTAGGCCTCGTCGTTGCAAACCCAACGCAAATCATTTGGGTTCAAACGAACGTTGGGAGCGAGAGATATCGCGTTCTATTCAAAATGGCAAAAAGGCAAAAAAGGGATGTTGACTGTACAGTCCGTACAGTCTGTACGGACGATGACATGGCAGGTCATACGATGACATGGTAGGCTGTACACTGACATGGCAGACAGTTATTGGACAATTGGCATGTGGCATGGTTTGTTGGCAGCGAATGGGATGGCGACACGTGGCCCAATCAAAGGTCGCCATGTGTCACTTGTTTGTTGGTTAAAATCTTTGCACTCATCAGGAGTCGACCCCGTGACCTCCAGGGCAGGGTAAAGCTTTGGGAAAAGCCGCCCAACCGGCGTTCCCGCACATGTTACTTGTTATATATATGTGTTGCAATGTATTTAACATTGTATAAATGTATGTTGGGGCGTGGACCGGGCCGGGGCTAAGCCCCGACCCATGGTTATATGTTATATTGTATGCGACCGAAACTACGACGGTTAGACCCACCGTAACATATGTTATAACCGTTTGTATATGTGCGGTTTGGTATGACATGTGCCCAACATATATATGCATGTGGGTTTAATATTACGGTTATCAACAATTTTAAAACTTAAGCCTTGTTGTGTTATAGCGCGTGGTCATGTGACGACCATGTGCCCACGAGCCTTGGTATTTAAGGCCGGTGCGTAACTGTTTGACAGTTTGGACCGGTTGTGCGGTTGCGCCCGGTGCCAAGTTTTTACGCTTTAAATTGCGTGTGGGATAGGTTGATCCAAGGGAGGTGCGTTTTGTAGATGCAGAGACAACAAGCTTGAAGGGGAGACTTCCAGGAAGCCTATCTACTTCATTTTTTGGCCAAACGAGGTGCCGAAAAAGCCCAGCCAGGGGTTTTTGGACGTTCTGAAGCCATTGGAGCAGTCTATTTGGAAATTTGAGCATTGTAAAGCACATTTTGAGCACTTTGAGAAAATAATACAAATGATCCATTGGAAGTTGGACCAGGAGATGTAGCCCAAGAGAGGGGTGAACTCCTTTATCATTTGTTGTGTTATGTGTTTTATGTTCATTGATTATGTTGTTGTTTATATGCATCTTGAATGAGTAAATCCTATTAAAGTTGTGTTGCAAAGTTGATCCATTTTCATTTTAACACATAAATTTAACTTGCAAATATTTTCAAGAATACAAGTCTTCTTCATTTTTAGATCAATGGAGGGCGCATATACATTTCAGGGGGACTTTCAGCCAAGAAGGCGAAGAGACTGTGTGTAAATTTCTCAAAATGTCCTTATGAATTAATACAATAGTACAATGCTCTCTGATAGCCGAGATTCATCACGATGTATTCTTTAGTGTGTTTTCCTCTATTTGACATTCATTTCATTTCCGTTCTTGATAGATGCTCCTTTCATATGGTTAATGCAGTTGTCGTGTTTAATTATTACAGGTCTAGAATTCACTCTCTGTTAAGTGATCTTCTCATTGTAGTCAACCTTATTTTATTTCTTCTAAAGTTACAATCGAGAATTCATCTTTGTTTGATGCTCTCATTTGTAATGGGATTTTCTCTTTTCTGTCTTACCATCATCTGAATACTATTTATTGTTGAAGGATATGCTTATTTTTCCTTTGTTCCCTAAAAAGTACATTAGTTATATTAATATTCATAGTATATCTCAGTATTTGACCCCATTGCCCAATGTTTTCTTCCTCTTGTTTGTCCTACCAACCCTTTTAAAAACCTAAACAAACCTGTCCTATTGCAGAATCTAACCTCTATGTGCTCATTGCCAAATATTTTTGAGTATTTTCAGTCTTCACATGTTTGAGAGAGCCCTCTCTAGTTGGAAGGTTCAGAATCCAACCTAAAGTTGGTTTGTAGGTTACCTTGGCATTTCTTTGATGCAGCCCAAAGAAATTAATGAGTGTTAAATTTATGGCGTCGTTGCCGGGAAGCGAAGGTGAAATCTTCCCTGGGACAAATGGCAAATTTTAGATTTGAGTACTGATGGTGAAAAGTATTCAGACACAGAAAGGTTGTACATCATTCACCTGGCTACTCAATTTTCAAGAATCTAGAATTCAAAATTTTCATGGTGACTCCATTGTCCAAAGACTCAGTAGCCTAAAGATTTTATTGATAACTCCACTACTTCAAGATGGATCCCAGATATGCAAGGTATGCTCCAATGAATTGCTCTCATATTCATGACTTTCCAAATCGTATTCCTTACATAGATTGGCAAAAATATTTGCCTAAATTCAAAGATGGGAAAGGAAATGATGTTGCCTTGCACTTGATTATATTTCACATGCACATATGTAAGCTGGGGGTTGAATTTCATGAGGATTGTTTGATGAAAATGTTTATGGCTACTCTAGAGGGGAAATAAAGATTATGGTATGAAGGTTTAAAACCAGGTAGCTTATACTCTCTTAAGGATTTCCACATAACATTCTTTAAGCATTATGGAGAATCTAATCCTTCATTCTTGGTGTTTGAAGATTGTTGTGAATTTTGTGAACATTTCATTAAGTACCTTGAAATTGTTTTTGGTAATGAAGAGTGTATGAATGATGAAATCATAGAAGCCCTTTATGAATATTCATTCCAAAAACAAATAGTATCCCCTCTTTTGGCTGAAGAGGAAGCTCATCAAGAAATTGTTGTTAAAAGTCATTTTCCTTCTCCCGAACTTGATGAAAATATTCAACAAGATTTCTAGCAAGACAAAGTGTTTCAAAGTTGTCTTTCTTCCCCTATGAATGATGTGGTTGTTCAAATTCTAAGTGGCCTAGACATGGATGAGGATTCTGAAACTGCATCTATGGAGACTTCAAGTAGTGAACAAACAAATGACATAGAGTTTTAGGAAAGCAACAAAACAATGTATGCCACTTTTCAATCAGAAATACAGAAAGATAATGAAGAGATGGTTGTTTTATTTGATTCCTTTGAAAATCATAGTTTTGAAAATGCATCCATGGGAACTCTAGAATGTGAAATAATTCATGTTGTTAGATTTTCACATTTGCAAGAATATTATGAGCATAAACTTATTTCCCTTCATTCATTTGAAAGTCAAAATGACAATCCTCAAGCAAAACCCTTGAAGATTAATAAAACCAAATCAGAATTGTTTGATGAACAAGAGGATAGCCTTGATGCACATAATATGGCTATCATATTTGAAGATGTTCAAGAATGTATGAATGTTTTTGTTGATATGCATGGAATAGTAGGCAAACTTATTGTCTCCATTTCATTTGAAAATGTTCTCAGAACTAAATAAATAGAGCAAGAACAACAAACACTTATGAAAGAGGCTTGTCTTTATGTTTTTGTTCATCAAGAAGAAATGATTTTTCATGGTTTTCAAGATCCTGTGTCCATCCTATTACAATCATCAGTGAAGGAGGATTTTTTTTCTTTCATAAGCTCAGATTTTGAATTCAATTTTTGTTTTCAGCTGCCATCTTTTACATTTTTCTGCTTGCTTAAGAAAAATGTGAGCAGAGGACAATCGGGAAGCCAATTGCTTGATTGGTTGCATTGGAACTTAGCATCACTTGATTGAGTATTCATTTCAACATTTTTAGAGTAGATATGAGTTTGCAAATAATCTTGTTGGTCAAGCAGTTTTCAGTTTGGGTTTTCAGTAGTGTATACATTCAGATTGTAGTGGTGTATTTAGAGTTCAGTTTTCAGTGGATACTGGTGACAGGTCAGAGAAGGGTACACACATGCTTTGGGAGTAGCCCAATGGATCAGGCACCGGGTTCACTGGGAGTATAGTATCCCCATTGGAGCTAATGTTATCACATGCTAATTTGCATTAAATTTTACAAACCTTGTCCTTGTGCTATCTTTCCACTCAGATTTTAAAAAAAATTCACCAGCCCTGTCAAGCTCCCATCACCTAAATCCTTCACTCGACTAATCATCCAAAATAGTCATGTCCTCCATCAGTCAAAATTGGTAAATATCCCAAACCTATATCTAGCCTTAATGCTTATCTAAATCCCTCGGTTCCATCACTTCATTCATTTTTACCCTTATTATCATATTCCCGTTGAAAATTAAAAATATTCCTTTTATTAAGCTTAAGCTCCCTTATCCTATCCACAAAGTCTTTTGATGAGCCTCATATGCCCAAAGTCCTTAGAAAAATGGAAAAGGGTTTATTATTATTAATAAAAATATTTATATTAATATCTAATCCAATATTTAATTCAAGACCTCACGTCAAATCATGGGCACGAATCTCAATTTTTAATATTGAAAAGTCAAAGGGTGGATGAAGGGCACATATACATTTCAGGGGGACTTTCAGCCAGGAAGGTGAAGGGACTGTGTGTAAATTTCTCAGAATGTCCTTATGAATTAATACAATAGTACGATGCTCTCTGATAACCGAGATTCATCATGGTGTATTCTTTAGTGTGTTTTCCTATGTTTCACATTCATTTCATTTCTGTTATTTATTCTAAGCATAGCTAAGAGTACATGACTGGAATTCATCCTTGATATATGCTCCTTTCATATGGTTAATGCAGTTGTCGTGTTTAATGATTACAGGTCCAAAACTCACTCTCTGTTAGGTGCTCTGTTCATTGTAGTCAACCTTATGTTATTTCTTCTAAAGTTACAATCGAGAATTCATCTTTGTTTGATGCTCTCATTTGTAATGGGATTTTCTCTTTTCTGTCTTGCCATCATCTGAATACTATTTATTTATGAAGGATATGCTTATTTTGCCTCTTTTCCCTCAGGAGTACATTAGCTGTATTAATATTCATAGTATATCTCAGGATTTGACCCCATTGCCCAATGTTTTCTTCCTCTTGTTTGTCCTACCAACCATTTTAAAAACCTAAACAAACATGTCCTATTGCAGAATCTGACCTCTTTGTGCTCATTGCCAAATATTTTTGAGTATTTTCAGTATTTACATGTTTGAGAGAGATCTCTCTGGTTGGAAGGGTTAGAATCGAACCTAAAGTTAGTTTGTAGGTTACCTTGGCATTTATTTGATGCAGCCCAAAGAAATTACCGAGTGCTAACAAAAAAATTATAAACCCCCCCCCCCCNCCAAAAAAAAAAAAAAACCTAGCCATTGAATTGTTAAAGAAAAATCATTATTAAAGACCAAGTGACAGGAGAGAGCCCTCTCTTAGCTGAGAAGGTTAGTACCCAGCTCTAAAGTTGGTTTTTAGATTACCTCTGTCATTTGTTTATCAGCCGAATAAATTTATAGAGTGCTAATAGTCTTTACGTGGGTGAACCAAATACAACAATATTTTGAGTTGCATAATATTATGGATGATAAGAAAATGATTCCCATAGAAACTTTGAAATTTGAGATAAAACCATATCAATGCTATGAATGGGTAGTTAAAATGAAGCCTCATTCTTATCATTATAATTGGAGTTTATTTACAAGAGACTTGAAAACACAATATGGGGAATTTTGGAAACAAGACTACTTTAGTCAATTGACAAGACTAAAACACTTAGGTGATATTGAAGATTATAATTTAGAATTTCAGGTATTGTCCACAAGGGTGGATAACATAAGTGATGAAAATTTGTTGAAATCTCACATGGGTTGATTAAAAGAAGACATTAAACATTATCTTTTCCTAAAACATCTTGTAAATATTATGGAAGTTGTGTAATTTTCTCATCATATTCAAGCCAAGAATAAGGCTATATGGAATTCTACCATTGGATCTTACACATGAAGCAGATATTGTTTTGGGATTCATAATACAATCACACCTCAACCTACTCAAATATCACAAAAGGAAATGGAGGAAAGAAGACAAAACGGATTATGTTGTGGTTGTAACAAAAAATGGTTAAAAGGGCATAAATGTAAAGAAATAAAATTATTCACCTTGGAAAATAATGATGAATAGGAAGTGGAGGCATCTACCCAAAGAAATGGTAAAAGTTTTACCTCTTCACCTTCTGACCAAATCGTGAAGAGGTAAAAATTTGTGGTTTCAGAGATTTCTTTGCAACATTGTTTTGTCGAGATCAATGAAATGGGAGTAGTCATAACTACCTATGGTATCCTATAGATATGACCCCTCAAAGTAAAAATGACACTACGAGGCCGAGACTTATAAACAATGTGATGTTTCCACATATATGGTTGTTCTAAAGGAACATCATAGAATTCAAGTGGGGCAACATCACACAATACCTCATCTTTAAAGGGCTTAATGTCATAGGGAAGGTGACATTGTTGGCTGATGTGGATGTCTCATCCCTTGCTCAACCATTCGATGGTGTACAGTTGGGGGTGTCGCATTGTCGAAAAATTCATTCTTTTAACGACCTCAACTGATATTAGTTTCTTCTTAATCTCGTTGTCAACAATTAAATGTAGTGGGATCCACTTCACCCACATATGTGAATGAAAGAGGTGCTCCCCCTCCTCAGGCTCCACTAGTTCTTTTGGTTGGATTGTTGTGGCCATGATGGTAGCAATGTGTTTTTCATCAATGATCTATTTCCATTTATTATTCTCTAAATTATATTCCAAGTCAGGTCTTGATTCTTGTTCTTTGATCTCAACCACCAATGACTATTTTGAGTGACATTCATCGACGTTGTGCCATGGGATTTTTTGGAACTCACACCGCTTTCTAGTGTCCTTCTTGAATTCCCATCACCCATCTTAGTCGGTGGATTAGAATAATTTTCTTGAGATTGAATCTCCTTGCTTTGTCCTCCGTTGGGATTTCCTTTTCCATGCTTCTGTTGTGGTGTATTTGCAAATCAAAAATCCTGCTTACTTCACTGCTTGAATTTTTGTTCGATTTTGAGTGCATATTGATAATGAACTCCCAGTGAGGATATTTCCAAGAAATCCATCTATGCTTGGATGTACCTATGTAGGCCATTGCAGTGCTTCAAAACTAGATGTCGCTCAGAGTCTTTGATACCCAACTTTGAATGTAAGGGATGGAATATGTTAGTATACTCTTGCACTGACTAGTCTCTTTCCTAACACAGAGTCGTCCATATGATATACTAGTCATCATAGATTCCAATAGGGTAGAAATCCTCCTTGAGAGCATCCAAAAAGGTTGGCTGACAGGGTTCTTTCCTGAATGATGTATATTTTTCCACGGTGTATCTCTCTCAGTAACCTTCCCACCAATCTCTCACATGGGGAAGGGATTTAAGGAGCACGAAGGTAATCTTTTCGTTATCAATTTTTTTTTGGAAAGAGAATTAACCTTCTAGCAGATTCAACAATTTTTCTAGAGAATCTTCATTTATCTATCCTTCAAATAAGGGATATCAAAATTGACTTGTACCTTGAAGGGAGTTGTACCTTCGAAATGACTACTTGTTGAAGATGCCTCAGTTGCCATCGGTAGTTGTTGCAGGATTTGAGAAAAGTTTTCCATCACTTCGTTGCTTTGTTGCTCAAGGGATTCCTTGAGAAACGTCTTGAAATGATCTCCTACTTTGTCATATCTCTTTTCTTCTGCCATGGTAGGTTGCTTGGGTTGGAAATATCATTTATCCCCAAGAGAAACTAGCTCGAAACCCCACTGTCTATACCCTAACCTTGTTGGGGACATGCACTGAAAAATAACAAGGAGTAGACTACTCTGATACCATTGGTCCAGATTATATTAAGAACGAAATGAGATACAAAAAAAAATATAGTAGAGAACATAGAAAAATAGTGAAGCCCCTTCTATTAATGAATAACATAATATTGTAGAACACAAACTAGCAAGAATGGTGGTATATTATCTCGAGAGAAAGAGATGTTGGTTATGCTCATTCACAATAAGCATTACATCGCACTCCATTGCATGCTCAAAGGACCTCCTTCGCCTTGATTATATATGAGAGGGTGAGAGGAGAATAATTCCCATGATGCATGTGGGATAAATTGGTCTAAGTTGACAAAATGCTATAGGCATGTAAAACACTATGACTTCCTCGGAGGTTACCCATCCTAGTACGAGTCTATCCCAAGTGCACTTAACTTCAAAGTTATAATGGGATCTAGTGCATTAAAATTGTAGGCATGTATATATGATGGCTATAATTAACAAATGGAGATGGCATTACATTACATTCCCCATCAAAAGGGTGAATATCATTGTTTATCAAAACCACAAGCTCAAAAGTGTTGATTCAATGGAAAATGTGGATGGCCACCGAGATCCACCTAGATCAAAAATATTACAGAGGAATTAAGATGCACTTTGAAAAAACACTATAGGGTCTTCCAAGAAATTCGTAAATGTCTACCTCCATCTAGAGATCATGAACATCAAATCAAACTAATACTGGGAAGTACTCCTCTTAATAAAATGCCTTATAGATATCCTCATTAGAAAAAATGGGAGATTGAGAAAATAGTACAAGACATGCTAGATTCAAGTATTATTCAACCAAGTAGGAGTTCATTTTCAAATCCAATAGTGATGGTGAGAAGAAATTATAATTCTTGGAGGATGTGTCATTATTATAGAGATCTAAACAAAATCACCATAAAGAATAAATTCCCTATTCCAAATTTTGATGAGCTATTAGATGAGCTTCGTGGAGTGGCATATTTTACAAAGCTAGATCTTAAATCGATATACCACTAGATCATATTAAGAAAATATGAAATTCCCAAAACAAATTTTAGAAATCATGACGGGCACTATGATTTCTTGTTCATGGCTTTTGGGTTGACTAGTGCTCCTTCAACTTTTCAAAGTCTTATGAACAAAAATTTTCGACCCCATATTAGAACAATCAATTGTATGTAAAAATATCCAAATGTTCTTTTTGGAAAAAAGAAGTAGAATATATGGGTCACTAAGGGGTTAAGGTGGACCCTCAAAGGATCCAAGCTATTACAAAATGGCCTACTCCTAAGAAAATCAAGAGTCTTAGGGGATTTTTGGGTCTTACAGGATATTATAAAAAATTTGGTAATAATTATGCATGGATTCCAGGCCCACTCACATCTCTCTTGAAGAAAAATTCATTTGTATGGAATGATAAGGATACTTTGGCATTCTCTCTTTTAAAGGATGCCATGTCTTCTACACTAGTATTGGCAACACCTTATTTTGGTAAAACATTCATAGTATAATGTGATGCATCAAGACTAGGAATGGGAGAAATATTGACACAAGAAGGGAGAGCATTGGATTTTGAAAGCAAACAATTCAAGGGAAAAGATTTGATGAAATATACAAATGAAAAATAAATGGAAGCTATTTTACATGAAATAAAAAAAATGGCAACAATATCTCATTGGGAGGAACTTTAAAATCAAGGCAGACCATGATATCGTAGAGTACTTTTTGGAGAAAATATTGTCATCAGAAGAGCAACAAAAATGGGTAGCAAAAATGCAAGGTTTTGCTTTTGAAATAATCTACAAAAAGGGGAAGGAAAATGTAGTAGCATATGCTCTTTTTAGAATAGAAGAATCCTCAATATTATATTCTATTACATATTCTATTCATGTCTGGGTGGAAGAATCTCTCCATGAATGACAAAATGACAACATCACTAAACAAAAAATACAATGTACAAAGGAAGGGATGAACTCGATGGAACATTGGGAGTGGAAGGGAGATATACTTTGGTACAAGGGTAGAATATTTTGATGTCCTCCATCAAAGTTGAAGGAAAAAAAAACTAAGGGAGTCCCATGAATCTCCAATGGTAGGACATGTAGGGTTCCTTAAAACATATCAGAGGATCAAAAAATATTTCTTTTCAGAATGAATGAAGAAATTAATTTAAAAATGTTAATGTTCTACTTATACAACTTGCAGTTATGGTTCTTCTTTATTATTATAACCATTTAGCACATTAGATGCATAAATAAGATCACTGAAAGAGAGGAAATCACAGAAACAATAGAGACACAAATTATCCTCAGAAACCCTCATGGGGGAGAAAACCCAACAAAAACTTCCTTAATATAAATAAACCAAATACCGAACAAAAGATCCTCCTCTACTCCTTCACTAGGAAGAGTAGCGCATCACTTAACCAAGAAATACCAAGAAATAGACCAAGAACCCTCCTTGATGTCACACTTAGTTACAATAGTAGTTCCTCCAAGACTTGCGCACTTTTTCATAGCTGTAAAGCTAGTGCGGTGAGTGTGTCCAAATGAGGCGCTGGCCTCCCATATAAATAATGGTCTGGTCAGCCTAAAATTAGGTCTGGGCCGACCTGCCACTTTACCCTCTTAATTTACATTTAACTGTCAAGGAACAATAGGGTCGAGTTTTACAAAGGCACAATAGAGCCTAATTAATAAATATAATATTTTAATATTATTCAACACTCTCTCTCAGGTAGAATATTCTTCGAAGTTATAATATTTCAACACTCCCCCTTAACAAGAAGGGTATTATACTGACAACATTAATATCAACTAACTGGACTCAATACATCATCAAGAGGAAGGGACATCGTCATCAACATCGAGAACATTGTTTGTCATATCTATAGGTCATCAAAAAAATTTCTCATCATCAACATCAGTGGAAACTTAACATCATCATCATCTACAGTGAGAAGTTGGAGTAACATCATCATCATCAACAACATGAACCTAAAACATCAACATCAACAACATGAAGTTGGAATAACATCATCATCATCAACAACATGAAGGTGGAACATCAACATCATCAACAATATGAAGCTGGAACATCAACGTCATCAACAACATGAAGCTGGAACATCATCATCCTCAACAACATGAAGCTGGAACATAAACATTTATATGTGGCAACAAAATGAGGCAGGTGCATCAACAACAACATCTATGGTACTATGACAAACTGTCCTTATCGGACCTTCAGGATCTACCCAGGAATCATAAGATTCCATAGGATATATAATCCTAACTGAGCTACCACTATTGACCACAACTGGAATATACATGCAAAGGTACTCTGACAGACCGTCCTTACTGGACCTTCGAGATCTTCCTAGGGATGATCAGTCCCCTAGGATATAAAATCCTATTTGAACTACCCTTTGTTGGTCAGGATACCATAGTATCATCAACATCACTCCCCCTTTCAAGGGAGGTCCTTTTGTACTACACCAAGCTTGTCTTGGAAGTACTCAAACTTCACATGAGACATAGGATTAGTGAACACATGTGCAACCTGCTCATTTGTGCCAACATATTGGAGGTTTACAACTACCTTTTGCACCATGTCATGAATGTAGTGATACCATATCTCTATGTGCTTCATCTTATCATGGAACACAGGGTTCTTTGGCATCTTTATGCAACTCTGGTTATCACATAGAATAATGGTAGCTTCCATCTCCAGATTGAATATACATGTCAACAAATTTCGAAGCCATATGGCTTCACAACTGGCAAAACATGCTGCAATGTACTCCACTTCTGTCGTGCTGAGAGAAATCTTGGATTGCTTTCTGCTTTTCCATGAAGTCATGGCTGACCCCAAACTGAAACAACATCCTGAAGTGATATTTTTTTCTTAAGCACTTCCAGTCCAATTTGAATCAGTATAACCATATATTTTGAAGTCATGATCTCTAGTATAACAAAGACCATAATCCAACATACACTTAAGGTATCTCATCACATGATTTGCAGCTACAAGGTCAACATGTATGGGCGCCACCAGATAATGACTCAAGGTGTTCACAACAAAGCATATATGTGGCTTGGTATTCGTCAGATACATCAACGGACCAATAATTTGTCTGCATCAACTAACTCTGGCGAAGTATCAACCATGAGATTCAAATTCGTCTCCATGGGTGTGGCCATGGATTTACATTCCAGCATGTCAAACTTAATCAATCTTTCAACTGCATAGTTCCCTTGGTTAAGGAAGATATTCTCTGGGTTCTGCCAAACTTCATGACCGAAGAAATAATGCATCAGGCCTAGGTCTTTCATCTCAAATTCTACAACGAGATTCCTTTTGCAATATGTGATGATATTTTCTTCTCTTTTCAAGAATAAGTCATCCACATATAGTAGCAATACAAATGACTTATCATTTATAACCTTGAAGTAAATATTATAATCAAATTTACTCTTGGTAAATCCCAAGCTCGTCAGGAAACTATGAATTCTACCATACCAAGCTCTCGGAGCTTGCTTCAATCCGTACAAATATTTCTTCAAATTGCAGACATGAGTTTTCTATCTTGTAATTCGAAACCAACTTTTCACATCACATTGTAATAATCTGGTATACTTGCTCAACTGCAACTCAATCTGTATAATCATGTGTTGGTTCTATGTGCTTTCTACAAAGCATTATTTGTCTCACTGCCTGAGAGTATGTCCTCTACTTTTTTTGCAACTCTTCCTTCTGGAACTGGGATTTTCACCTGCAACTTCTATTTCTAAAGCTTAGAATGACTGCTCCATTCTCACTATAGCTGCTTAACTCTGAGAGTATCTCCTTTATTCTATCATGGCAATAGCTTCATTTGAAACTGAGAGTGGATGATATTGAAGGTATATTTTCTTTTTCCATGGAGGGAACTCAATCTCAAATACAGGGACTACTCCCTTTGAATCTCATATTATATCGGAATCATGGTTGTTTTGGTTGTCTTCACGAACACTAGAAATATTTCTTCGATTACTGGAGCAAGTGTCTTGTCATAGTCTTCTCCCTCTTGCTAGGAGAATTCTCTGGACACAAATAAAGCTTTGTACATATTTATACGGTTATCTCAAGCATGCTTGATCTGTTAGATCAATATTGGAATTCACCACTGACTTCCCTTCTGGTATTAAGGAAAAATCCATATCCTAGTCCTTCTGACTGGCTTCCTCCTCTGTCATTGAAACAAGGGAATCTTCTCAAAAGATTTCATGTCTCCTAGAGGTCTCTGAAGCTACGATCTAGTCTTCTCAACTCATGGCATATGTCTGCCAGTCCTGGAAGATGTCTCTTTTAGCACATAGGATGTGTAGGGGTCAAAATATTTTTTAGTTTCTAGGTTTGAGTAATATGATCTTTAAAATTTTAGGTTTTGAGTCATATATCATGTCAATAAATCATGTTTGATTCTTCCATGAGCATAATTTTGACTTTAGTCCATGTAGGAGCCTTGGTGTCATGATAGTGTTAATCATCATGAAAGAAATAGGGGCCAACATGGGTCACACCCTTGGTATTAAACTTATCATTATCATGTGTCTTGTCTCAAATGATGTACAAAAGGTTCCATTATGTCTTTTTCAACCATTTGAGGGTCAAATCAAGTGTCAAGTTTACTTGCTGCAAACTCACCTGAAAGTTCACATCGTATCAAGAAGTACCTCATGCACTAATCACACATCATTATACCTTGGAAACATGTCAAGGTATATCTCATTGTTTTCAGTGCCTTTAATGCATCATGTTTTTCAGGTTGGTTTCAAGGAACAAGTCTAATAATTTGAATGCAGTGTGTTGCCATCGTTTTGAAATATGGCGTTGTGAACTGGATGTAGCAGATGAAAGAGGATTGAATGCTTCCAACTAAGTCTCGATCTAATTCGTGAGACACCAGCTAAAGTTTTAGATACACCAGGTACCTCTTTGGTGATTGTGTGTTGTATGAGGGTTGATTGAACTGGATATAGTTGTTAAATGTTTTTTCACTGCAAACTATTACATATTTCTTTGCACTGTAAATTGTTACATATTTCCTACGTTGCAAACTCTTTTCACTATTAAAGCCCACAGTATTAGTATCCTAAAACCTGGCAATTTTCAAGTTTTTTATGTTATACCAAAAAGATCAATTTGCAATTTCCTCTTGCAACAATAACCTTATCCACTATATTTTTGATGATGTTACAAACTGTGCGTTGCGAACTGGCACAACGAACCCTCTATTTTTTGCTTGATCAAACCCTCCTCAACTGTGATTCATTTAGGTCCGAGGTTTTAACTTTCCAAAAGTAATTTTCCTCCTCATACATGGGAAGTCTTGTAAGCCTGTCATAAAACTTAGTCTAACTTTGCGTGCTGCAAACTAAACAGTTTTCACTACGAACTCAACAATGCGCTGTGAATCCTCTATTTTACAGAGAGTTGGTACAATTTTTTCCTGTTTGCAGCTTCATCCAATTTGTAAATATGTTCTTCTCTTCCAATCTCCTACTTGCAATCTTTTCATCCTAACACTATTGTTGTGCATAAATATTTTATTCAAGTAAAACCTAAGTTGTGTCAGTGCTTTTAACAAACCCTAATTTTCTTGTTTTTATTATATATCTAATAAAAAACTATTATAAGAGGGTACAAGAGGTTTTCAAAACAATCATCATGGATAGTCAGCAAGGTAAGAAGATTCACAAAGGGGGAGAGATTGTCTGAGATGAACCACACGACATGCAACTCATCAATTCTGAACCTTTTTTTAAGGAAGCATTCAAGAGTGTGTGTTGCTTGAATTTTTGTGAGAAAATGCAAAGAGGACATCCTGAGGTAGCTAAATAGTTTTAACTAAAATTTAGTGGGACAAAGACTAAGGTGGCAGTACTGGAGTTTGAAGTCTTTGATTAATCTATTTCTATAGCCAGAGAGATACCTAATTGTGGTGAAAAGTGGTTTAAATCCATGTCTTTGAATTCTTCTTTCTCCAAGGAATTCCTAGAACCTGAATATCAAGGAGACAACCTATCTAAAGGAGTGACAAGAAATCACATGCTAGAGTATTTTTACAAAATGCTCAGAGTCATTCAGAGGTACTTCACATGTGAAGGAAGGTTCAATATGGTTTATCAATACCATATCAGATTGCTACTACACTTTACTAGGAAAGAGTCCATGAACCTTCCCTTTTATCATTTCAGGAGTATTGGAAAGATGTCATATAGGGTCCAAGCTAAATCTAAGCAAACAGATACAAGTGTTTTTCACTTTGGTTTAATCAAGATGCTATTACTGGAAGAGTTGAAGAAGAAAAACATTATCTGGGAGGTTTTTGTAGTTGCATCAGTTTTTCAGCCAGATATTTCTCACACACCATAGTCCAAAAGACAAACACCTACCCCTACTGAGAAGACTATGCACTCAGATTCAAGAAAAAAGAGGAAGATGACCAGAAGTGATAAATCCATTCAGATTACTGATAAAACAGTTGAAGGTGGTCCCTCACAACTTCCTTATAGAGAAATTTCTATTGTGCAGACAATACACCTATGGAGATATCATCAAGTAAAATAAGGAGTCTGAAGGGTAAAAAACTTGCCTTTTCCCCACCTGTTTTTGTAGAAACAATCAAACCTAGAATACCTTTCACCATATTAGCAACTAAACAACATATTCTTGTGGAAGAGGGTACAACAGAAGCCTCAACTCAACAAAAGGATAAATCTGATCCTTCCAAGCATCCCATAGAGATTATTGATATCATCACTCCTCATGAAAGTAATCCTACTTTCAAAAGACTCAGGAGGCAACTTAAGGATACATGAGCTGAAAATGACAAATTGAAGAAGGAAAATATGGAGGCCCAAATCAAGCCGAAGGATATGTTAGAATTATATGAGAAGACTATTGATAAAGCAAGATACTTGGATAAGAGGTCTCTACCCCTTCATAGGAAACTTAAGAATGTGTATAAACATAAGAGATCTTTCCAAGTTGAGATCAAGAAATTGAAAGCAGAATTGCAACCCTTCAAAGAGCATGTAGCAAAAAGGAATTTGGATATATTGCCTAAGGTGGCTACTAGAAGGAGTACTAGGAAAAGATGAATACATGATACTATTTCACATTAGCATCATTTTTTCCATGGTTCACTTTTTGCATATAATTATAACTCGAGAAATGATTTTGGTCGTGAGATGAGGTTACCATATTCATATGATTTCTCTAAAGGTTAATTCATGTTCTAGAAGTTTGTAGTAGGACCTGGAAGAGTGTTCCCAACTACTTGTGCATTTTTTAAAGGTTGGAATCATTTTGGAGGTAAAAAATCACCTACAAGAAAGTTCATAGTGTGTGAAATCACTAGTGCTGTGAACTGTTTGTTTTAGGATAGTCTGTAGCGCAAGTGTTGCGAACTGGGAGTTCTAAAGATTTTGAGATGAAGAAGATTGCCAGGTATCAGGTTGAGGTCGGATAAGCTTTTAAAGGATTAGTTTCACATCAAAGGCCACCTACCTCAAGGAGCTACCTGCAATAAAACCATATGTATCAAGTTGTTAATAGTTGTATTAAATGATGCCAACATTTTCTTGGAAAATATCATTTTGGTTACATTTCTTTTGTACACCTAGTTGTTGAAGGTGAATCCCCCTGCGGACAAGTGGATTCCCTCTTGGTCTCTAGACTCTTAAGGCCAAGACAGAAAGTTCTTAACATGGACTTTGACTTCCTTTTAGATCTAATCAAGCTAATGAATGAAAGAGAAGGAGAAAGATATGTATCATATAAGCGACGTTTGTCCCTGCAAATTCCAGGATGAGCTTCGATCTTGCGCTCCCTATAGGTCCTGCAAAACAAATAAATATACAATGGACTTTCTACTCTACTGAGATTAGCTCAATCATAGATCCATCTACTGCATAAAAACTCATATGGAACAAGCATCAGTTTGAAAGAAACAGGCCAAGCATTGATTATATTAATGAGAACAATTAAAAGTACTTACAATCCTTTGAATGAAGGTGCAACAACTTCTTCCAGTTCTCCTTGTCCAACCCCTTTGCTCAAGTAATCTAAACTAATTGCTTTGATGACATCTCACTCATGAGATCATAAGTTTGATGTAATTCTCAAACTCCATTGTGCCTTTCACCATGAGAAGGCCTCCTTATATAACCTTGGAGAGGTCCAACCACTTGAGATATCTTTGGGATAAGTTGAGGATTCCTCTCCTTCAGTTGAGGATCTCCCCTAAGATTATGCCTTGACCATCTATTCGAATCCAACTACCTTCAGGAATTGAGGGATTATTCCCTTATTTGCCTGAACAAACCCAGCATTTGCTAAAAAGAGGGTAGCCCTCCCCCATAAGGGTGAACAAGGCACTCAAGCACTCCCCCAAAGAGGCTTAGGGAGTGCCCGCACTCCCTGACAGTGGGTAGGGGAGCACTCCTCTCCAAAATTTAGTTTTTGAGTGTTTTTTCCAATGGCAAAAGGCTTGTACTTCCTGTCAAGTGATTTATCTTCTTCCAAACTAACCTTTGAGGTGTCTTAAGTGTGTTTGTGATGTCGTTAGAGGCACGACATATGAAAGATGGTAGTATGATGTTTTTGAAACTTGCAACACTTGTAGTCAAGATGCAACAATTGTGGACAAGATGCGACACTTACAACACTTGTAATGACAACACTCGTGACAATATCGAAGTGAGTAATTTTGAGGTGTAATAGATTTCCCCCCAAAGTACGAAGTTAGAAGACGATGATGACTAAATCACTTTGTAGACTTTTTCGAGCAAGGGTATGGACGTAGAGAAACCAAAAAAAGCTGCACACAACCATCAAACAAATATTATGACATGTTTCAAACCCAAGGCATGCATACCTATGCTTGAGTGATAAAGACTTTGTAGGTATGGCCGCCATAAAATACACTGTGGATCCATAATTATATTGACAAAAGGTATAGCCACTGAAGATACTCTATGGATATATACTCCTATGACCTGAACGGATCGTAGCCATGAAGAATACACATTGGATCTACGAGATGACAAGACATAGCCACAACCAATAGAAAGTGGATCTACGTAACAATATATGTGTCATAGTTCAAAAGAACTCCTTCGCAACCTAGGAAAAGTACATATAAAAGTGATGACTCAACCCAGGGTCTTCTTACCGATCCCAATGCAGTACGAATCTAACCATGTGAATAGATGTCCTGATGTCAAACATGGCAGAAACCACTTGATTACCGGTCAATGAGGTAAACCGTTAACAAGCATGAGGGAGATCACCATTGATGTCAATGATTCCCAAGGTACTCTAGTACATTCCAACGAATGTGAATAGATGAGATGAAGTCAAACATCCGTGGAATCATCCGATCAGGAGTCAATGATGTAAACCCATTGTCGGACACGAGGAGGCATGCCATTGAGGCATGCAGGTCCCAAGGTACTAATTGGTTTCTAAATCTAGTTCCTCGATAATGTATTGAAGTCGACAGGAATAGACTCGTCAAAGAAGGGCCTTGATGTATCCCCCATCAATGACCCGAAACTGACATAGAGATGTAATTGGTAGATCAAATGAACATGGGCTGACACAGGTATTGAAACAAGATATTTGTGATGGCTGACTCTCGAGGTAGATACTTCCCTTGAACACTGAGGCACATCAGCAGAAACGTGACATTGACCAAAACTTGAAATGCAGTGGATGTTGTGACTTTCGTCAGGTGACCCAAAGGAGTAAAAGAAACTTAGAGGATTGGCTCAGTGTAGAGGTTTAGCTGATTAAAATGTGTGCAAAGACAAAGTGTCGTGTTCAAGGGCAACCATAAGGGCTACTGGTAGTGTTCTAAAAAAACTCATTGGCTTGCTTCCTTCAATTTTTCCCCCATCCAGATAGATGAGTACCTCTTTTTAATTTAACGAGCTCGAGGAGGGTAACACATGCTCGATATGACTCACCTTTGGTAAGTCCCTCTTCCTTTGTTTAATGAACTGAAAGAAGTAAGGGTTCGATCCCATATGGGCCCTTCAATGTATGATTGTTTAATGAGTCCAGAGAAGGTAAAATCGATGGTTTTTCATATTTAGAGAGTTTGAAAACAACTTAAATATGACTCCAATGTTGTCCTTTTTCGTAACGTTAGTCTCGCGAGGCCGAAAAAGAGATAAATTATCACTCAAAAGATGCCCTTTCAAACCTTTTAATGAGTGGGAAAGGAAGCAAGATCACTCGACAATCTTTTCATGTTTAGAGAGTCTGAAAAGAGCTCAAAGAAGACTCCAGGGGTTTCCTTTTTCATGTAACCACGCGGGTCTAAAAAAGAGATAAAAGTTTACCCGGTTGCATTCTCATGTATTTACGAGCACGAGAAAGAACAAAGACTAAGCTCGGTATGCCCCCAGCTTGAAATCTAGGGGATTAACTCCAGAATGATCGTCAAAGAATGAAGACATGCCCTCCAAGCTTCAATTCATTCACCGACTTTGAGGCTGTCACCAATTTCTCTACTAGATGGAGAAAAAGGATAAGAGTGGATGAAATGAAGGTTCAAGAGAGGTGATTGTTTCATTTTTTAACGAGCTTGACACAGGAAAAAAAACTATGCTCAAGGCTTCGGGTTCAATCCCTAGATTGTTGTTTCATTTTTTAACGAGATTTATACAGAGAGGAAAACTATGCTCAAAGATTCTGTTTCATTTTTTAATGAGCTTCCCACAGAGAAGAGAAACTATGCTATTGGACTCTCCTTGATCATGGCTTCCAAGAGAATAACGCTCTAGAAGGATACCATGTAAAGGGACAAAACTCGGTCATGGCTTCCAAGAGATCTTCACTGGATGGAAGAAAATCACTCGGGAAGGGACACATGTCAAGGGTATCATCAGGGGTAAGGAGATCAGGCTCCAATAGCCCTACTGAAGAGATCACCATGTCAACTACCAGATCCAAATCATCAAAAGTTGAAAGCATGGGAGACAATGGAAAATCAACATCATGAGGGGAGATAGAGCGTATATCTTCCCAAATTTCTTCATGAGGAGGAAGAAAAGAGGATCGATGATGGTTATCATCCTGAGGTGGTTCGTCAATGATCAACATTTCCATAATAGATTCATCGGAGGGAAAATTTGGGGAAATGTAGTCGATCATAGACGACAAGGAACTTAACCATGATGGCATCGAGTAATTGTCGGGTGCCAATAGATGTTGGTCATCCGATGAGGGAGAAGCAGCTTGGATAGAAATGTATGATGTTTCGGCTGGACTAAGTGGAATGGTGTCACCTAGTGCATCGAATTCCAACAAACTAGGTACAATCCAAGGGTCAAATGATTCCAAAGATTGATAAGCCGTGGTCGAAATCATATCGGCAGTGGCAATATGATGTGTAGTTGGTGGAAGTGGTGTAGGGAAGGTACCCATAAGGCTAGAATCTTTCAACAATCCAACACCAATGCTTTCATACGTGATCTTGTGGTCTCCCAAGAAAGGAATATTGTTGGTAGCAGGAGCGCGGGTATCAGTCGTGCAGAAATCCAACTGATCAATAGTGACAATTTTTCCCTGATGAGGAAATTGTACACATCGAAAGACCGACGAGGCAACGACAGTCATAGCATAAAACCAACTTCTTCCAAGTAACAAGTTGTAATCAAGGGGAGCATCGACCACCTCGACATCAACAATGACATTTTTTCCACCCAATTGGATGGGCAGGGACTGTAAAATCCCATGGGGATGAAAACCTCGCCCATCGAAGGCGCGTAACATCATTGGGGATTCGTTAAGTGAGGGTGATTTTAAACCTTTCCAAAATGCTAAAGACATTACACAAGTCGAGGCTCCCTCATCCATAATAGTTTGGTGGATTTGTTGATTGTGAACAACAACATCAACTTGGAAAGCAAGTTGGTGGGAGAGACGAGATGCATAATTTTCCAGGTTAAACATGATATGGTTGGATGACTCAGGATCAACAACGCCAATAGTGGCCAAGAGCGTTCTACGTTGACTGGGGCAGTGTTGTAGAACTTCTAACGCAGACATAACACACGGTGCTTGAGCCAAATCTTCAACAATGTTGTAGTTATGGGTGGCACATGAATTAGGATTAAAGGTAGATTTATGGATAGTGCTCTTAGGAGGGCGTAAGATAGAGTCAAACGTACGTTTCTCAATCTGAAGTGGTCCAGATGGAGGATTAACCAATGGAGGACTAACAGAGGACAACGATGGATTCGGTAAAGTATCGGTACCGTTAGTGTCTTTTCCTTTGTCAGGGTTACCTAGTGTGTCATATCTCTTAGAGAGAGTGGTCAAATTAATCCCATTAAACATATAAATATGTGCACTCATCAAGGCCTCATCATGAGGATGGCTAGAACTGCCCCCAGGAGAGGGGGTTTGAGCAACCATGGATTGTTGTTGTGGAAAAGGTTGAGTAAGCACAACGGGTTTTGAATTTCCCTGGAAAAGTTTGTCTAGTTCATAGCGATGTGGAAAGTCTCGAGTGTAGTGATCGTCACCACAAATGATACACGAGAATTTTAGTTTTCGTTGTGGTTGCTTTTCAGTAGCAGGTGTTTGAGCTTGATTTTTTGGTTGTTCATTGTTATTAGTATTTTTTGATTTATTTTTTGTCTTCTTCTTACCTCCAGTTTGTTGTGAAGGGGTAGATTGAACTGCAATCACCTCAGAGATCTAAGTTTAGGGGGAGGTAGAGGAGAGTGTGGTCGATTGGGAAGTAGATTGAGTTTTGACGGAACCGATAACACTGTCTCCATGAGATGATGAAGATGGATTAGATGGATCGGTATTAGCTCGAGCAAAATTTGGAAGAAAATCATACAAAGTACCATATTGTGAATAAACCAAATCTAAGTACTGAGCCCGAGCAATGGTTTCTTCCTCGGTGACCACGCCACCCATAGAGACATCGCGAGCGATCGGGGGTAAAAGTGATTTAGTAAACCATTCTGCCAATAATATGTCAGGAATGATTACCTTGATCATCCTTTGTTGTCGTCTCCACTCATGAATATGGTCAGAGATATGCACGGAGTCAGTTTAACGAAGGGAGGTCAAGAGTTCAGTACCTGTCTCGTAGCGAATAGGTAGTTGAAAATGTGTGAGGAAAGACATGGAAAAGGAATTGAAATCATGAAAAGAAGCTCGTGGTAGTTCAATATACCACTTTGTTGCTGAGCCCATAAGTGTTCGTTGGAAAATACACAAACTTATAGAATCATCCATGAGGGAGTTTGATGAACACCACAAATGGAAAGTCATCACATGGTTATTTGGATCTTCTGCAGATTTTCCGTCAAATTTAGGAATATCAGAAGGAAGTTTAGCTGGAATAACTGGCCAAATCAGTGAATGAAAAATAGGATTATTAGTTAACTAAGACAAGTCTGGGAGATCCAGATTTGAAAGGAAAGGTAGTTGTCGGTTAATTTGCGGATAATACTGGTGTGGCATAGGAACACTATTAGGATGATAAACTGGGTTAGGTGGATAGTTGTAACCAGTAGGTCCTCCTACATACGATTGTTCCTAACCAGGATAAACAAGATTCGATGATGGATGAAAAACATTTGCATAACCCGGTGGATTCTGATCATTATAAGCTGGGTGATTTGTTTGCCCAGAAAGAGGATGAACATTGTGCCCTTGAGGAGGGTAAGGAGTAGATCCAGGAGGCGGATACACATTAGACCCATGGGGAGGATAATTTTGTTGTCCTTGAGGACTCCAGGTGGTGTTTGGGATGTCCCCTGTATAATGTTGTCCATAAGATGGTCTGAAAGGAACAAGATTTGATAATCCTCCTTGTGGGTTATGATATAAGTGCCCCCCAACATGGGGCTGGGTAAATGTGTTTCCGGAAGATACTCCCCAGGATTGTGAATGGTTTCCAGCAGACAAAGGTTTCCCCCCTGCCAACAGTGTATTAACGACTGGGTTATGACTGGCAAAGGGAGGTTTCCCTTCGGGAAGAACATGAAAAGGGGGTTGTCCCCCGGGAGGGGTAGGCCCACCATAGGATGGTGGTCTTCCAGGAGGGACAGGTCTGCTAGATGGTTTTTTCCCTCCAATCAGTTGCATTTGGTTGGAAAGGGTCTGCATTCTCGGGTGAAAAGATGTCCCAGTAGGATTGTGCGGAACATGTGGAGTTGTAGAGTGAAAGTTTGTAAAAGCGGGGGTAGGGATCAAAGTGCCTTGGGAATGAGTAGAGGTGATGAGTCCAGCATTATGATAGACTTGTGTTGATGCAACATTAGGGTTAATGACCTGATCAATGGGGTGATTCATAGTTTGACCAGATGGCCCACTTTCAATATGAGGGTCATGAGGATTAAAGGGTTGTCGAAAGGATTCAAAATACTCATAGAGATCGTGTCCTGATGAAGTCCTCCATAAAAAATGAGTAGGTGTGGGATTTGTATCTACTACAGTGGTAGGAAGAACAGGAGTTCTATATTCATCACGAAAGGTTGGTTATGTGGATCCCATATATGTGTTGGTAAAATCTCTTGCAGGTAACTGTGGGACCTCTTCATCTATGATGTTCCCAAGGGAGTCTAAACGAAGAAAAAGTAATTCGAGAGTGGTTACCGACACAGATGTAGTGTGAGGAGTGGGATTCTCAACCGTAACCAAAGCGCCTTCTGAATTGTCTAACGGAGGAGCAACAACACTCCCAACATCAGATTGATTTTCTACCTCTCCATGGTAGTTGTCTTCTGAAGGGTTAGGAGGTAAGGGTTGGTAGTCTTCTAGAGAAGGCCCTTGCATCCTACATGATTGACGAAGACCTTTATCGTATACAGGCTCAAATTTGGAGAATAACAGTACACACTGAAAATCTAGGGCCAACTAACAAAAAGAAACAACATACGCTAATAAAATCTAGGAATCAAAACCAAGAAAACAAAACTTCTCTCGATGATCATACTAGTTGGTGATGAAATCCAACGTTGTGTGATCAAGTCAAGAAGGGGCTAGGATATGGTGGAATAGTTACTATGGTGACCTGCTTAACGAACTTTCACCTTGGTGCAAGCTTCCATGCAGTAATTGTGGATTTACCCTCTAAGGAGCCTGAGTGAGTTTGACCAATGTCTGTCCCAAGTACAGTGAGATTTCCCTTCACTGTCACCTCATGTAAGTACCTAAGGATTATGGAAACTACATACACCAACTCGCAGTCAGTCCCTGGGCGGGTATAGTCGACAGTCTAATCTGAACGTATGGGCAGGATAACAAGTCTGAAATCAACTCAAGAGGCTCCCACACATAATTGTGGGTATACCTTCAAGTGACCCCCAATATACGATCCAACCACTACAAACATTTGAACCATAGAGGTATAATCTTTGTAACTCACTCGAATGTGACCTCGTGTGTAACCCCTGTGTGAGAGGGGGATCCTAGAAATCCTATACGACAATTGGATTTGACTCTCCCTATCTCAGGATGCTAATGTTCGTTTTGAAAACTTTGGAGAGTTGTACTCACAGCCTAATCCAAAGTGCTAATCCTAGTCTAATGTTAGTGGAAGATCCTAAAAACAAAAATGTTCTAGATAATTTTTAATTAGCATTGATTTTATGGTTGTTCTTTACTCAAAGGGTGTATGACAATCAAATTGATGGTATGATGAATCAATTCCCAAAAATTCATAATAAGATGATAAGAAATCGTTTCTTTTGATCAATGGCTATTTAAGGGAAAGAGAGAAAGTTGTTTTCACTATCAAACACTAATCTGCAAGGTCCTCAATCAATTTGTTTCTCACTCAAATCCAATGCAATGCTAAAAATTTCATAAATGCCTTCTAATATCCAAACCAATCACTAAAATATGCCCTTTTTCTTATATATGAATGATAATCAAATGCAAGACTTCCAAATGTCATTCAGACTTCAAGATTAAACAATCAGAAGCAAACTTCACACAAAACAAAAAAATACACTCTCGTCGTGAAATAAACAAGAAGGACAAAGATAACCAAATTGCAAACAAGAACCAAAAACCTCAAACAAAAGAGAAATGATGGAAAGTTGACCTCAAAGATCAAATGAAAAGTTCACAGACCTTTAGATTTCCTCACAAAAGTTTTCACTCAGTCAGATAAAGGAGAAGAAAACAACAAGTTAACTCTAGGTTAGCAAAGACAAAGAGTGGCTTCAAGGCAAGGAAAGAAGATGTCAAATTCCCAAACAAAAGAGGATGAATTCTTAGAAATAAGGGTGTTTGAAATCCACTATCAAGATGGACTAAGAGTATGGGACCTTGAGCAAATGCCAAAACCAAGAAATAACTTTAGAAGATGAAAAATCTGGAGAATTTCTCACAAAAATGAGGTAACGCTCTGGTGTAAGGGGCACCAGATAATTCCAGCGCTCTGTGTAAGGCTAAAGGGGAGTGCTAGTGCTCTAACATCAATAGGAGGGGAGCGCTCTGCTCCAAAAACTCAGAAAAAAAAAGCCCAGAAACTCAAAAAATCAAGGAAATTCAGTCAATCAGGGTGATCATGATGAGATAAAGAGGCAATCAAACAAATCTAAGAATCAACATGACAATATGGAGAAGATAAAATCAGTGGGCAAAGGGACAAAACAAGATCTGGGAATGGAAAAAAAAATCAGAGCTCCTCCCCAGTGGAGTTGCCAATCTCTGTTGAAGGTGAATCCCCCTGTGGACAAGTGGATTCCCTCTTGGTCTCTAGGCTCTTAAGGCCAAGACAGAAAGTGCTTAACATGGACACTGACTTCCTTTTAGATCTAATCAAGATAATGAATGAAATATAAGGAGAAAGATATGTACCTTATAAGCGATGTTTGTCCCTGCAAAGTCCAGGCTGAGCTTCGATCTTGCGCTCCCTGATAGGTCTCGCAAAACAAACAAAGATACAATGGAATTCCTACTCTACCGAGATTATCTCAATCATAGATCCATCTACTGCAGACAAACTCATATGGAACAAGCATCAGTTTGAAAGAAATAGGCCAAGCATTGATTATATTAATGAGAACAATTAAAAGTACTTACAATCCTTTGAATGAAGGTGCAACAACTTCTTCCATTTCTCCTTGTCTAACCCCTTTGCTCAAGTAATCTACACTGATTGCTTTGATGACATCTCACTCATGAGATCATAAGTTTGATGTAATTCTCAAACTCCATTGTGCCTTTCACCATGAGAAGGCCTCCTTATATAACCTTGGAGAGGTCCAACCACTTGAGAGATCTTTGGGATAAGTTGAGGATTCCTCTCCTTCAATTGAAGATCTCCCCTAAGATCATGCCTTGACCATCTATTCGAATCCAACTACCTTCAGGAATTGAGGTATTCTTCCTTTATTTGCCTCAACAAACCCAGAATTTGTTAAAAAGAGGGTAGCACTCCGCCATAAGGGTGCACAGGGCGCTCAATCACTCCCCCAAAGAGGCTCAGGGAGCGCCATCACTCCCTGACAGTGGGTAGGGGAGCGCTCCTCTCCAAAATTTAGTTTTTGAGTGTTTTTTCCAATGGCAAAAGGCTTGTACTTCCTTTCAAGTGATTTCTCTTCTTCCAAACTAACCTTTGAGGTGTCTTAAGTGTCTTTGTGATGTCGTTAGAGGAACAACATATGTAAGATGGCAGTATGATGTTTTTGACACTTTCAACACTTGTAGTCAAGATGCGACACTTGCGGACAAGATGCGACACTTACAACACTTGTAATGACGACACTTGCGACACTATCGAAGTGAGTAATTTTGAGGTGTAACACTAGTGCCACACCTTTCTTAGGCATAGAATCCTATGAGGAAGTTAGGTGGAGAATTGTAAACATGTTTTTGGATATTTTGTTATTTAATATGCATGGTAACTCTGTAAGGAGGTTCAAATGGTTAGACAATGAGGCTCTTATCTTTAGTTTCAAACTGTAATAGAGTTTCCTGATGTATGTACCAAACCAAAGAATCTTTAATAGTGAAAGATCGGTTTACTTTCCTATTGTCACATATCTTTCTATCTCACTTTGATGTTAGTTATTGGTGAATGATTCATCATTATGCTTGTTTATTACTACAATAAATGACTTATTGTTGGTAATTCATGCAAGTATGATCAAAGTGTTCTCTCTTTTTGATTAATAAGTTCTTATTCAATGAGTGTTATTCTATATGTGTCACAGAAGTACTTGATGTAACCTGATACATGTATTCCATTTTTCTTGTTAAGTCTTCTATCTTCCATTGATATCTCCAAACACGGATTTAAGCTATTCAAAGCCTTGCTTGCTAGTGTGTATTTCGTGGATATTTTTGTGTTGACAATATAAACTGAGTATCACACCCATTTTCTACACATTGAAAACAATTATAATTCACATTATGATGGGTATTAGGATTACATCTACAACAATCTAGGTGTGACTTCTAGTGCTAACATTCTCTTTTTCCCATCCAATCCTTTCTGAGACCAGGCTTACTCTGAGTCTTGATTTCTTATGAGTCTACAAAAACTTCATAGTCTCTGCAGGATATACTTGGTGTTGAATACCAAGTCTTAATATGAAAATTTGAGTCAGACTTCAAATGAATTCTACTTCCTGTCAAGGTGGCTTCATTATCCATTGACCAAGTCTACTATGAGTTCTATTCTGATGTTCGGTCATCTTTGGAGCCTTTTGCTCTTTACAATCAATCTCCATGAGATACTTTGTATCTTGAAATTAGATTCTTCTTCATCTTCTTTGGTACATGGATGTATACGGTCATTTATACAACTTGGATAGTCTACTCCATGTCTCATCTAATATGTTTCCTCCTGCAACCGTCATTATAGCTTCCTCAGGGTTATCACCCATGACCTGCCTGCCCGGAACAAGAACAACAAGGGAGAAACAATAGACAAGAATAATACTCTTTAGAATAATAATAAAACAATAGTGTGAACAATCGTCACAATATCTCCTTTAGAGATATCACTTGTGACCTGCCTAAAACAAGGGTAAAAATTAAGAAATACAATAATAAGGAATGAGAGAAACACTCTTCTAGTGTTGTGATCAATCATTCCTCCATGGTAACCTGGAAACAAAACAAGAAGTTTCTCCTATATGAGAGGTTATTTATATCTAGTAAATGATTACAGTAAGCATTTATCTCAATACTGCTCACATGCCACCAAGTATTCAATAATAAAACTTTTCAAAGATTGTTATCACAACTATAGTGTTTAGCAGTTATCAAACTTGATATGTGTAAATTTGAATCTTATCAATTTAATCAATAAAACCTGGAACATGGAGTCTTGTCCTCAAGAATGAGTGTGTTTTTTTTCTTTTGAGTCTCCTTCATTCAATATGACAAGTATTTTCTTCAACCTGTCCTCTGTACTAAGACAATATGCTATCTTGACAGAAATATGAGTTAGGGAATAAACTCTATAATCTCAACTTTAATCAATTTAATACTTTGACTTTAATTTTGACCAATGGTTAGTATGATGAATTCAACATATCAAAATGCAACCTGTATATTCATAAGATTACAATAATTCCATAACAAGTAGAGGCATATCAAAGTAATCAAACATGGGGTGCATAGTTCCTTTGAATGTGCTAGATATGAGATCCTTGTGGATCTATGATTGTTGTTTAGAAAAAAAATCATTTCTCCTCCAAATACCCTTTAAAATAATGATACAGTTTAAACATATGTAAGTACATAACTCTGGTAATATCGGTAGGTAGTGGCACCATCCGCCAACAACAACAATAAATAACAAACCTTTAAAACTTCAAATGTGTTGCAACTTGTAATTTAAATGTAGCTGGAGATTTTTTAGGGTAAGGGACACTATGACAATAAAAATTAGTCCCAACACTCACAAAAACTTTTACTGCAACTGATACTGCAACTGGAGCTAGAAGTGCAACTGGTGCTGCCATTGGCATGAATGAACTAGTACGAAGGAACCGACACTGCAACTACAACTGATACTGCAACTGCAACTGATATTGCAATTGATACTGCAACTGATATTGCAACTGCAACTGCAACTGGTACTACAACTGCAATTGCAACTGCAACTTAGGGTTTTATAAGGAAACCCTAATTTCTCAAACTTCAAATTTCATAATTCTGATCTAGGGAATAGTTGCGCCCTCCTAGGCAGAGCTCCTAGATGAGGTTACTTCCCCCAACGTTCCCCTTAAACATGGAAAATGTCACACTTAGGGTTTATGCAAAAAACCTAATTTTGCAGCAACTGCAATACTGAAGAATGGATTTTGGAGAGGGTGCGATGAGGCTAATCACTTCTTATAAATTGTGAGTTGATCTCTTTCAGGAATGCTCTGATACCATGTTAATGTTTTACTTATACAACTAGCAATTACAATTCTTCTTTATTATTATAATCATTTAGCACATTAGCTGCATAAATAAGATCGTTGAAAGAGAGGAAATCACAAAAACAATAGAGACACACAGATTATCCTGGGAAACTCTCATGGGGGAGAAAACCCAACAAAAACTTCCTCAATATAGATAGACCAAAGATCGAATAGAATATCCTCCTCTACTCCTTCACCAGGAAGAGTAGCGCACCACTTAACCAAGAAATACCAAGACACAGGCCAAGAACCCTCCTTGACATCAAACTTAGTTGCAGTAGCAGTTCCTCCAAGACTTGTGCACTTCTTCATAGTTTCAGAGTTAGTGTGGTGAGTGTGTCCAAATGAGGCATTGGCCTCCCATATAAATAGTGGTTTGGCCAACCTAAAATTAGGTATGGGCCGACTTGTCACTTTACCCTCTTAATTTACATTTAACTGTCAAGGCACAATAGGTGCGACTTTTACAAAGGCACAATAGAGCCTAATTGATAAATATAATATAATAATATTATTCAACACTCTCTCTCAGGTAGAATATTCTTCAAAGTTACAATATTTCAACAAAAAAATTGTAAGAGAATGTTGAGTTTTCCAAAGAAATAAAGGAGAAATAGTAAAATATCCAAGGTTACTTCTACCATTACACATACATAATCAAATATGGGAAGGGATATCAATGGACTTCATTGCAGGGTTACCAAAATATGAAGGTAAGGATGCCATTTTTGTGGCCGTTGATAGACTCACAAAATATGAATATGTTTGTGAAATTTAAAGTACATATAAAACAAGCCAAGTGGCAGAAGTGTTCATGAAGGAAATTTATAGACTTCATGTTCTTCCTAAAGTAATAGTATGTGATAGAGATCCAAAATTCACAGAAAATTTTTGGAAATAATTATGGAAGATGAGTGGAACAACACTAGCTATGAGTTTATCAAACATCCACAAATAGATGGTCAAACATAAATAGTTAACAAATGTTTAGAGGGTTATCTACAATGTTATTATTTAGACGAGCAGTCTCAATGGATGAAGTAGCTTCCTTTGGCAGAATGGTGGTATAATATTACTTATCACACATCTACTAAAATGTCCCCATTTAAGGCCCTTTATGGATATCCATCTCCTAGTATCTCCTCCTTTTTGCAAGATAAATCCAAAGTACATGCAATAGAGTCACATATGGAGAATACTAAAGAAACTTTCACAATTCTTAAGGAAAACCTTCAAATGGCACAAAAAATGATGAAACAACAAGCAAATCAACATTGAAGTGAAATACAATTTGAGGAGGGTGATTGGGCATTTTTGAGACTACAACCTTATAAGCAATCCACATTCAATAAAAATAAGAATAAGAAATTAGCTCCATTTTTTTTTGGGGTACCCTACAATATCATCCGTAGGACTGGACAAGTAGTGTATGAATTAGATTTCCCTTCTTCTTGCATTCATAAGGTTTTTCGTGTATCTTTCCTAAAAAATATTTTGGGACAAACTATGCCAGTGCAAATAGAACTTCCAGAATTAGATGAGAAGGGAAGTTGATTCTTGAACCAATTTTTTTTATAGATCAACATTCTCTATCTCTTTGGAATATAACCATTATGGACTACCTAATCAAGTGGAATATTATGTCTCTAGAAGAAGCTACAAGGGAAAATGGTTAGTTTGTGAAGAAACACCCTCAATTACAAGCTTTGAAGGAAAAACTTTTTTAAATAGGGGGGCTATGTTTAGACCCTTGGGACCTTATTTTATGGCTCTAATAAGAATTCATTATTAGTTTGTTTGTTGTATTAGTAGGTAGGCTAGAACCTTTCATTGTACCCTTTCATTATAATTGTACCCTTTGTCTCATAT
>ML791573.1:57002-84757 GCA_009831015.1 Picea engelmannii | reverse complement strand
ATATATATATATATACCAATGAGACCTAGTCTTAAGATCATCATATATTGTCTTGTGAATTTGACATATTATAAAAGGAGGTTCCCCCCTCAAAGTGGATTGTATTCATTGACTTTCTATCATTTTTAAGACACTTGATTCATAACAATATCTTCTTTTTCTTCCTTGGAATCATTTGTGACCTCTCCCTTGACCTTCTTCTATTGTATTGCTTTTCTCTAGTTTCTCTTCCTTTTCATTGTGCACATCTACATCCAACTTTTTTGTGGAATTACAACCGCTACCTTTACTTATAATGCCTCATCCTCAACCAAAATTCTTTCTATTAACATTACATGTCAATGTTTTCTCTACTTTTAGAGCAAATTGATATGCATCCTCTAATGAATGCAACTTATGCAAACTTGTATTGAATTATGAATTCTAATCCATTAGTATACCTTGAGAATTGTTGGCCTCCATCCTTCTCATGCATAGTTTATGTCAATATATTGTAGGACTATTTTTGTACGCTTCTATGCCCATATCCATATGCCTTAGGTTTTGCATCTTCTTCAACAATGTTTCGCTATAACCAATGAGAAAGACCATTTCTCACAACTGTGTAACCATATTTATCCATGTCATTATCTTCTCTTTACCATTCTAAATCTACTAGTAATTAATGAAATCACATCAAGTGGTAGTGTAACCCTTCAACTACCCTCTATTAAATATCTTTCTATGAGATTCTTCTATCCTTTCAAGCTCAAAATTTATCTCCAATCATTGATCCAACCAATTAACTCCTCTACTTTCAAGCATATCTATAGTATTTTCATTTATGTCTAAATCTAGTATCTCTCTTTTTATATCTCTATATAACAATTTTTATATTAGGTGTAAATATAAAATCTTTCTCTTTTTCTTATACATAGAGAAATTTTATTTGCATTTGTTCATATATTTGGATAACATATATTATTATTATTTGTGCCAAGTATTATATTTTTTTGAAATTGACATATGATGATGTAAGTGTTACCCATGTATGTACGTGACAATATCTCTATCATACTAGGTTGTAGAACTAATGCCTTTTGATACAATAATTTAAAAATGGTTTACATCCACCTTTTCTATGGAACTAAAACCACTACCTATGCTTCTAATGCCTCATCCTCAACCAAAATTATTTCTATTAGCATTAAACCCTAACTTTTGCTCTACTTTTAGTGCAAACTTATAGGCATCCTCCAATGGAAGCAACTTATACAAACTTGTTTTGAATTGCAAATTTCTATCATTAGTGTATCACCCCCGCAACTAACCCATAAATTTTTTATGATACTATTCAATTGAAATGCATTCAACAATCTAAAATTCCCATGCTTCTAACAACAATTTCAATAAACATGATTGCAACTAATTAAACATACACACAACAACATATAACTACTCAAGAACACAAAGTTTATGCACAAGAATTTAAATCCATAAATAAAAATATTGAACAGAGATAAAACGATTATCGTTTTAAGTAGATGCCAACCAGCTGTAGAGGGAAAGCGTTCCACCCAATCATAGATTTTTTGCTCCAAATATCAACAACATATCACCCCCAAACTGGGGCTATGAGTCCATAAGAGAGAGTGTCTCCTAAGGGTGTCTATTGTCCACTCACAACAAACTAGTTTCCTACAACCATCCCAACCCACCATCTCTCTTCCTCTCAACCTACACAACCCAAGGAATGGAATACCCTTCTTTGTCACATAGTTCCTTAAGTTGTCCCCCTTCCCTCCAGGGTTCCAACATAGGGTGGCTAGGAATCTCTCTTGTTGGGGACTCCAGGGACTTATAGATGCAATAGAAAACTCTCAACAAAAAATTGTTTGCTCTGCACAACAATTTCACTCTACATGCCTAACAACACGTTTATTCATGCAATTATAGTTCCAACAATTTTCCCACAAAACCCACTATGGTTCTCTTCAATCTCCAACACTCATCACACTCTTTCCATCCCAAAACATGCATGTAAAAATTGACTATAGTACCCATTCGAATTTCCCTTTTTACCCATGCATACTGACTTTCACATTCCCCAATGTTTATTGTAGTCAACTCCATGCTCTCAATAACTATGTGAAGTGACTTTTCACCCAATCCTCTTACATGTATTCAATGATTAGGGTTTTGATACACTCATAAGGAAAATAGAAGGTTTATACAAAATAATAATTTTAGAAAGTGGCATGGGATTAACAGAGATGGATAATTCTCCCCTTGGACCTCCCCTTCCCTTAGGGAAACTTATCCCCCATGTCTCCGTCTGTGTCCATCTGCATTTGATGATACATTTTATTTTATTATTTTTTGTATACAATTTTTACATATTACATCGTTTGGATCGTGACCATATATCGTATTTACATTATACATCAGTAAAATGAGGATTAAANCGGTACACATCACCATATTGGTATACATGTACAAATTTTATATCATAGTACTTGATACTTTTGCAACTTCACAACTCTTGCAACAATTCCAACCAACAATATCTAGTTTCCCCTCAACCTACATAACCTAAGGAAGTGTACCCCCTTATTTGCATCGCATTCCCTCGGGATGTACCATTTACCTTCTATAGCTCTAGTATAGTTTGGACATGAAGTTTTCGAGACATGGCTTTAGGAACTCCAACTGCCAAAATGGAGCCTTGCACACTTATATACAAATTTACATTTGGTTTTCTTCAAAATTTGCAAAACATTTTAGGTACTCCTCATGAATGGTCTCCTCATGCTCCCACGTAGCGTCTTCAGAACCGTAGTAGGTCCAATGGACCTTTAGCGAGATAATGGTTGTGTTCCTGAGAATTTGATTTTCCAGTGCAGGATGCACACTAGCTCCACTTGAATTTCCCCTTCGTGCTCCACCTGGATCATAGTCCAACCAATCACGTGGTCAGGATCAAGCACATATTTCTTCAATAAAGTCAATTGAAACACACTATTAATTCCGATGGATGTAGGTAATGGAAGCATGTATGAAATTGGGCCTATATTCTCTAAAAACTCAAATGGCTCACAATATCTTGCTACCAACTTTGGAAAACTTCCCAATCTTAGTGAGCTCCTTTTAGCCTTTACTTTTAAATACACATGCTCACCCACTTTGAATTCTATATATGTCATGATTTTGTCTACATAACTCTTTTACTTGTCCTATGAAACCTTTAATTTTTGCTTGATATTTACCATCTACTCTTCCATTTCCCTTAGCAATTTAGGTCCAGTAACTACTTTGTTTGTTGGGTTATCCCACCTCACTAGCATGTTTCATTTTGTGCCATACAAGGCTTCAAATGGGTTCATTTTCAACGATGCATGGTACCCATTATTATAAGAAAATTCAAATATATGAAGCTAGTCTTCCCACTTGGAAGGTTGGTCCATTGCATACATTCTTAGAATATCTTTAATTGTCCTATTAGTCCTCTCTATTTTCCCATATGACTCTAGGTGATATGATGTATTGAAATTTAAATTAGCCCCAAATCCCTTAAACAACCCCTTCCAAAAATTTGATGTGAAATTGGGATCTTTGTCAGAAACAATTGCCTTAGGCACACCGTGTAGCATGTCAATTTCCTTCATGTAAATTTCTGCAATGTTAGATGGCTTGTGAGTTAGATTCACTGGAATAAAATGAGTAGCCTTAGTTAATTTATCCACCACTACGATGATGGATCATGTTTTTTTACAGTCCTGGGAAATTTAGTAATGAAATCAATTGTAACACCTTCCCATTTCCACTCAAGAATGGGGAATGGTTATAGCAATCCAGCTAGGTGTCTATGCTTAGCCTTTACCTTTTGGCACTCTAGACATCTGGATATCTAATCGACCAAAACTACAATTGTTTTCGAATATCCTGGGTGCCCAACATAAGGCACATTGTGCATTTCTCTCAGCACGATATTTTTTAGCTCTTTGGATTTTGGCTCATATACCTTTCCCCTGTACATGATGACTCCATCCTCTTGCGGCTCACAGTCTTTGAATTTCTGCTGAAAATTACCTTGTTGTAATGCTTCTTTTGCTTGCAAATAGTGTTGATCAAAATTTCCAACTTCTAAAATTAATTTTGTCTTTTAAATCAGACTTGTACATGCTAATGGCTATAAGATGCATCTCATGGACTCTCTTGTTGAGTGCATCAACCGCTTTGTTTTCCTTACCTTTGATACGATTTATATTGAATTCATATTCACTAAGGAATTCCAACCATCTAACTTGTTTAGCATTCAATGTTGGTTGTCCAAACAAATATTTCAGACCACTATGGTCCTTCCTCAACTCAAATATTTTACTCATAACATAATGCTTCCACATATTTAAGGCATGAAATATGTTTGTTAGCACCTTGAGGTTTTTTCAAGATAGCATGCGCTCCACAAGTTTGCACAATGAGTGCACCATGAGTTTTTCACCACCCGACGCTAAGATTCAAGCTTGCACCAACTAGTTTTCTATTGCGCATGCCAACCAATTTTTTACCGCACGAAAGGATTTGTAAAGTCTACATGCATATGAAATCCTCGATGATATTATATAATGATTGTAACCATTTTTGTAACAAATTGGTGGGTCATGGTTGAGGTTGTTAGTGAGATGACAAGTTTGTTACAATGGACATTCTCCTGTAGAGATATAAGGAATGCAAGAAAATATGTAGGGGTTGGATTTTTGGTTAAATTGTGGTTGATTTTTATTGTTAGTTAAGAGATTGATTATATTTGTAGAGCTATAAGTAGAATATAAAATATAAATTAGATCGAGATCTGAGTTTTCAAGTCTCTGGTTTAATCTTAATGAGTCTCAGCGTAGGATACAACCCTCCATGTATATGAATGTTTATCTGTGACTAATGAATGAAGGCCTGAGATCCAATTGATATTCTATAACGAGTTATGCTCTAAATTTATGCTTGTTAAATAGGTTAGACTATGTGCGACTGATATACTATGGTCAGGAAAGAATAAGAATGATGTTATGAGTACATATGATATAATGTGTAGCTTGTAGTTAAGTGGCTCATGTTTGTAATATTCCAACATGTTATGCACAACCATTTGGTATCTGTGATTCTCATGCGCATCTCGAGTGGGACTTTATTTAGTCCTTGAATATTGAATATGCCAACACAAATATGGTTTTTTTTGGTGGAGCCTTTCAAACCTTGGGTTTGAAACACTAAGCCAACAATTGGTTCTTTTTTCGGGACCAAATGGTTTTGTGTTGCATGTTGAAGGACATGACATGGAAACCTTCCGGGAAGGAGATAAAAGAATGGATCTTTGAGAAGGAGAACAAGTTCGCACAATGAGAGACTAGAAACCTACAAATCAACCTGGAATGATGGAAACAAAGGTATATATATTTAGATCAACATGAAATTTTCTTTGTTGAGTTTCCTTGTTTATTGCATGAATGGATAAAGAGATAGACAAAGATTAACTATGTATGGAAATCCCAAGAACCATTGGTTTGGGACCAAGAAGTGGTCAATAGGTTAAAATTTGTTGATAAAAAGTGGGCCACAACCATCGATTTCTAGTTTGATCATGTAAAAGAAGGGTTTATTGTTGAGTTTGTAGTTGAATGCATTTAATCTTTTAGTAGCATTGAAAGAAAGTTTGCATATGGCCCTAGAAGAGGGTAGTTGGAAGAAATCCCATTGTGGATCAAAACTTTATTCATAGAGAAGGGGTTGTTGCTCATAAATTCCAATAGGATGGCATCGTAAAACTCCCCACACAGAGGTGGGGGGGAATGTAAATATGGGGGAAGAAGATGAGATGAGGTGAGAGACAATGGATCCAGAAGAGCCAAGAGATACACAAGAAGAGTCGAGCTAAGGAGGCAAGTTGAGCAAAGAATCAAACAAAATAAAGCAAGGGGTGATGAACGAGTATTAAGATCTAAGATGAAGAGAAGAGAAATAGCGCTAGAAGGGTGTGCGGGAGAAATATATGTGCCAGAGAGGAGCATAGAAGAAGATAGGTTGTTGAAGAGATGCGATGTTAAGAATGAGGTATCAAGAGAGGATACTAGAGGTAGTGATAGTATATTTGAAGAGAATGAGGTGAGATCCCCTTGGATATTGAGATCTAGTCACATCATAGAAAGATGGGGTGTAGAAGTGGTAGTGTCGATGCAAAAGACAATAGCGATGAATGAGTCATCCAAGAAGGAGAAGAGATGTTGGTCATTGCAAGGAGACTTGCATGGATAGAGATAGGGAGCTCTTTTGGCTCCATCACTGAAGAAGATGAGAAAGTATAGAGAAACCCCCTCTTTGAACAACCCCCCTCATGCAATTTTTAATCGAGAATAAAGAACCAAAAAATAAAGTGCAAAGGCAAGAGAAGTAGATCAGAGGTAAGAGAAGGAGAAGATACAAGTGGAGTAGAAGCCGAAGTTAGCAAAAATTTGCAAGAAAGGTCTTGAGTACTAGTAGTAAGTAGTAGTAATTCAAGAAGACCTAGTTCTAGACATGGGGGATTCACCTTGTTGACTAATATCTTATCACGTTCATTCATAAAGGGGGTTTTTTAACTATGAAAAATAGAGTCAATATATTGTAGATATTGGGGGGGGTGTGGGGTGAGGGGGGTTCATTGGTATTGGGGGGGTATAAAAAGGGGTGTTTGGTAAAAATAGTGGATATCTAGTAAAAATAAGGGTTTGTTTTATTGGAAAGATGTATTGGGAGGGGGGTTCAAAAAAACGATTTTGGGAGGTATTTATCATTATCTAGTGAAAATAGAGGTATTTTTAATATCCCATGAATGCAGATGCTATGTCATAGGTTCAATGAGTGGAGACCATGTGGTTCTAGATTGAGTGTGGCCAACCAGGATCAACCCTCAAGCTTCCCACATTTCATGGGGTAGGAAGAGATGATGCGAAATAATATCGGTTCACATGTGAAGCTATATGGTCTATGAAAAGAGTCATAGATGAGGCATCCAAGATCACATAGCTAGAAACTACATTAAAAAACATAGCTATAACATGTTACATGAAGTACAAGGTTATTACTGTAGAACAAGCAATGTCCCTAATAGAGATAAAGAGAGATCTCTTGAGAGAATTCTAGAAATCAAAGTCGAAATCATAGTATATAACCAAGATCAAAGAGATTAAGCAGCAAGTCAGAGAAAATGTGTGGGATAATGACCAACATTTCAATATCTTGTTGGACATATTGATATTTCAGATCCGGGATGTCTAACACAAAGAATGGTTTATTTTTAGACTCATACCACACATTCAAGTCTCGTTCACCCAACATTAAATAAAGACTCAGTCAGAAGCTGTGGAGATTGCAATGTGCTTAGAGTCTACGCCAAGAGGTGGTTAGACGTCGATAGGGTTGGTGTAGGTACAATCTCAACTAACGAACCTCACCAAGTAACTACAAGATATGGTAGAGGTTAAGGTGGTGTGCAAGAATGTCTGGTCTACCCTATGCCATGCAGAAGGTCACCATAGAAATGAGTGTCCTAAGCTAAGAAGTTACACAACACCTGGCGCACCAAACCCATTTTTTGCAAAACCATAGACTAAGTGGTGAGAAATTGGTAGATAATGGGGTCATGTACCTCTCTGTTGTCCAACACTACAGAAGTATCAGAAGACTACACACACTCCATTTCATTGATTTGTCATTATTTGAATTGAGTGATAAAATATTCATTGAATTTGAAATTTGAAATTGTTAAAATCATTGTTTTTGAAAAATAGATTTAGCACTTTCAAATAATTGTTATCAATTAAACTTAAATAATTTTTTTATTAATTAATCTTAAATAATGATATTATTATTTTATTAAAATGAAGTAAATTGTGTTTTTTTAAGCTAGAACCATCTAAGCCTTTTCTATTATATACAAAGTAGAGTTATAACCTCTCTGGAGGGTTCTGCCAAAAAGGAAACTAGAAACCATTTGTGGGAGAGTTTAACCAAGTTTTCATCATGATGGTATCAAATTTGTCATCGCCCAAAACATAACTATAAGTTTGGAGATTGTTCATAAACCGTTGACACTACCTACCTGAGTTCTATGTACTCTATGTCTACTAAGAACATTATTAAGCATAAAAATAACTACATAGAAACTAAATCAAACCTAGTCTCCCTACATTCCTTCCCAGTGACGAACCGCCTTGGTGTAAGCTCTGGTCATTGTGACCGCCTCATAATCTTCCACATTGATTGGGAAGTCTTTGGGTCCTAAAAAGATCGATGTTCCTACTGCTTCCTTTGGTTGCTAAGTTCATTGATTGCATGGAGTGAGCCTGAAACAAATTTCGTGCTAGGACTTGCAGAATAGCTTGAAATTTCCTTCAAAAATTAGGATTGCATCCATGATGTCCCCCCTGTTCTTTCCTAGTCCTCTTCAAGGCCTGCCTAACCATTGCTTTGATTGGCCAATACGCTTTTGTTATCTTGAAGTACTTATTTTCTCTGGTCATGGAATAGTATGGGTCATCAGACCAGTCCTGGACCTCCTTTAGAATCTCCTCTTTTGTCATTGTTTGCCTCTATCCACGAACCACTTCATCTACTTCATTGAATGCCTTTTTCTCTGCCTTTGAGCATATATTTTTATATCGGGTTCTCGCCAGCCAAGCCTCATGAGTTGCACAGGTTTTATTCATAGTTCCATGGAAATATTAGCTTCTTCTTTATCTCCCCACTGCTCGTAACCCTTCTCCTTCTTCCCCCAATGTCTATCGATTATGAACACATCTTTATTTCTCCTCTTACCAGGCATACGCCCCATGTCATCTGAGCACCTACCCAAAATATTATTTCCTACCTATTTGGCCCAAGTATCAACCACCCTCAACACTCACTTTCTTCCCAAAACAATACTACCACCTCTATTTTTCGGCCACCCCTGCTCCTTGGTCGACTCCTAGGGCCCATGGACCTTCCAATCTCTTAGTTGCATCGCCACGAAACCCCCGCTTGCATAGGAGTAGACATGCTTCTCTCGTTTCTCTGAATTGGAAGGACCTTTGAATGAGATCATCCCTCCCATTGTCTAAATTGCATAGATTACCCAACAACCTTGCATTGAGAACCATCTCCTCACCTCTCCATGATTCCCAAGGTACTCGCCATTCTTCCTTCATGAAACTTTGCCTTCCTCTTCAATGATGGTTGCATACTACCACCAACTATCACACATTTTATCTTAATTATTGTAATCAATTCCCCTCATGGGGTGGGATTGTATGAAACTCCTTAGCTCTGGGTTGCCATCGTTCCCACCCGTCACCGTATCCTCCCTGTGACCGCTAGAGGTACCTTCAACTATTGTTGTCATGTCAATCCTCTGCGACACCACGTGGATGTGCCCACTATCAACGTGTATCACCCCATCTAGGAGTAAATGAAAGAGATTATTTTATTAAATGGATTAATTGGTTTTAATTTCCAAGTGCACATTGAATGTTTTTTTTTTTTTTTTGTCTTTTATAGATATAGGTTGTTAAATTGATTATGATTTTTTAATATATACATTATATTATTGAATTGGATATTATAAATTTATAACTAAATTTCAAATAAGAGTAATAGTTATATAGTAAGGACCTTCTATCTTAAGATTTTGTTTTGCTTCATTGATTAAGAAATAAAAAATTTGTTATCATTATAAAAATTCAATTATAATATTATTTGCAATATAAAATGATGTGGACTTTTGATCATGTAAGCTTTCACGGTTATTCATAATGCTAGAGAGTTTTCTCGATAAAAACTACGTATGATGTTTTGAAATGTCCAACGTTTCGAGTGGGCACTCCATCCATCATCATGAACAATTGAAACTAATACATTGAAGAACAGTGTTGAGGTCGACTTTATAAGAGAAGTTTGGCAAGTGTCCATTAAAAAATAGTTGTTGGGATTAAAACAGATAAAGTATTAAAGTATTAAAAATAATTGTTGGGATAAAATATCGAAGAATAGAGAAATTGACTAAAACTAAAAATATAAGAGATAAATTTAGCCATAGAACCATTGAGAGGAATTAATAAAGAATTAATAACTAAAACAAACATCTAATGTCTTAAATTTACTTTGAAATATACAATTACATTGATATTACTTTGAAATATGCTATTACCTTGGTATGAACTTACACGTTAATAACATGAATGAATCTCAAAGCAATGAAATAATAAAACTTTCAAATTAAGTTAACGAGATAATCAACTTTAATAATACTCTTTAAAAAAATTGATTAAAATAAAACATTTTCTAATTTTTTTTTAAATTTTAATCTTTTATTAAAATGAAAACATCCCTATATTACTTACTTAGGCATTTTCATTTAACCGCGTAAATGTATGCTAGTTTACTTTGAAATTGTTAAATTTTAATATAAAATAAATTTTAATGAAGAACGAGTCACCAATTTATGTTTGAATGACAATGATTCTAATCTGTATGATGAGCTTTGAAGGGGAGTTTAGGTTTTGACACCGCATAAGTTAAAAATTTCATTAAGAAAATATTTGAGGGACTCTAAGCCTTCGCGTATTGGTAGGGTTATCGATTACAATGACACATTTAAAAATAAAGTTGGTGAGAGTTTCAAGACAGAAAAGACCTCCTTTAATTTTGATAATTAAACATAGCATTCGTATTTTATTTCTTTAATTGCATTTTTCAATTACACCCAAAATCGTTGAGAAATATGTGGGAAAATGATGGCCAGTAATGTAAACGTGAAGAAAATCTTGATTCTCAAACTTGTATTTAAAAGGCTCGTAAAATAACGAATTTTGTCTCGTTAAAGTTTTTTTTTTCCAACAAGAAAATTGCCCTTTATATAAATATATTTATATAAATAAGTTCACATTACAGATAAACGTTGATATTCAGAGTCCCCAGGCCTTTTCCTACTACTCGGAAATAAGTGTAAGCCAAAACAAAAACTTTACTACATAAAGATATAAGTCCACTACCAAAGACAAGATACAAAAAGATTTATTTTCCTTTACAATACCGCTATCACCATTAGATCTAACTAAACAAAATGGCCAAGTAGAGTTAAAAAATGTTGATAGTGATAGATGGCCCCCCATTGCCCTCGATTCAGCTGTTGAACACAAGCTTTCCTTCTGGGCAATTAAGAGCCAATTTTGAAAGAGTATCTGCCTCCATATTAAGTTCCCTGTAGACATGAGTGAGGAATATTTCTTTAAAAGCAGATTTCATCGAACTTATGTCATCCATCCAACCTATCAAGGAGGTGACCTGGAACTTGCCTCTGTCCTTTATCCACTCGATGATGATCTTAGAGTCTCCAATAACCTGGATCACTTCAAGGTTGAGCCTCTGGGCAAGGTAAAGAGTCGCCCACACACCTATCATTTATGCTCTTGTATTAGTCCCTTGGCCGCAATTTAAAGTCCACTTGATTACGCTTTGAGCACTGAGCTTGATTAAACCACCCACCCCACACCCGTGCACATTGGAAGGAGCTGCTCCATCGAACCAGCATACAATTGTAGCCAAAAGACAAGGAGTCTGAATAATGTGCTTCTTGACTTTTTTGTTAGCCTCCACCAGAGGCAATAGAGATTTGACCTTTGATGTCACCGAAAATACCGATGCTTTGCGCCCTTCAAATGTAACCAAGTTCCTCTCCAACCACAAGATCCATCAAACAATGGACGAGAGCGTTATGAGGGATGTTTCCTTCTTGAGCCAACTCTCATAACTGGAGCTGAGATAGTCTCCTTCCCAGATGGAACAAATACTAAGTTCTGAGTATAATTTGTTCCAAGCCTCCCGACTAAAGCGACAAGTAACAAATAGATGATCAACTGACTCAACTTCGTCTTGACATAATACACAAATGTTTGGCCCCTCCCACCCCTTCCTCTGTAGATTATTTCGGGTGAGAATCCTATTCTCTAGTGATAGCTACAGAAAGAGATTTATTTTTGGACTAAGATCCCACTTCCAAAGATGCTTGCGCCAACCCTCCACCGGAATGGGCCAAAAAGTTTTTGCAAGAGCAAGATAAATGCTTTTAGCAGAGATTCTACCTAAGGAATCACCACCCACCCAACATAGCTCATCACTTTCGTTATGTAACTGAATCCCTGCATAACATAGAGCTTTCCAAAAGTCCTCCCATTCCTCAGCTAAGCTCCCAACTAAGCCAAGGTCTAAACTCGATTTCCAGTAACAACTATTAAAACCCGCCCTGTCGAATCCTCTCGCTTGGAAACGATATAACACTGAGTTCTTTCTCAACTCAGTTTGCATATGACTGGTAAGAAATGATAAATTCCCCACACCCAAAATGCGATCTAGACCGACCTGAACACAGTGCCCAGAACCTACTTTCCACTACTTTCCACCCAAGCCAATGAGTTAAAAGGTGTAATGATTTTAGTTGGCTCTTCCAAGTCTGTGATGTCGGTGGGTTATGAGAAGAAGCTTTGCGAAACCAAGTGGTCGTTGAGCAATTTGGAATATATTTATCCTTAACAACTTTGCTCCAAATCTCGTCCTTTGTTAAGACCCTCCACAATGAGTTAGCAGTCAGGGCACTATTAAAAAGATGAATATTTTGAATGCCCCATCCTCCCAAGTGCTTTGGTCTTGATAAATGAATCCATATGCACAAGTGAATATGATCCCTACCCTCTATACCAGACAACAAAAATTTAACATCATACTGCAAATTTTATGTAAAACAGAATTTGGAATGGCTGCCAATGCCATCCTGTAAACAACCTGACCCTCAAGCACATATTTTACAAGTGTAAAACATCTCCCAAGAGACAACCATCTATTACACCACCACCCAATCTGTTCTTGAAATTTTGATAGCACTCATCGCCAATCCTCAGGTTTGTATGCTTCTGCCTTTAAATAATATCCAAGGTACCGAAAACCTTTGGCCAGTTCCTCAAATCCATAAGGAAAAAGTGCCTTCAATCTTTCTAGATCATCATCAAGGATTCCAGAATGATAAAATATAGATTTTGACCAGTTAATGCTCATACCCGAGGCTCTACAAAAAGATGTTAAAATGTTTTTTATCTCATCCCACTCTTCCACCAATGTCTTTGACATAATTAAAACATCATAAACAAAGAACAAATGCAGTATCTTGACAAGTCTTGAAACCTTGATCATGGTAATCTTCCCATCACCCAATCCTTTCTTTAGAAGATGATTAAGGCCTTCCATAACTAGAATAAATAACAAGGGTGATAGAGTACAACCCTGGCACAGGCCTCTTCCGCTTTTGAACACCTTGGAAGTCTCCCCATTGATCAGGACTGTGAAATTGGCACTGGTCACACAACCAAGAATCCAATTTGTAAAATTAATACTAAAACCCGACTGGAGCAGAATCATGCAAAGGAAGTCCCAATTTATACAGTCATATGCCTTCTTGAGATCTAACTTCAAAATCAGGGATTTTGACTTCTTAGCCTTTATATTGTGGATACACTCTTGTGCAGTACCAATCGCATCCAAAATCTGCCGCCCTTTGAGAAAACCTAATTGTTCCTTCGACAATGACTGAGACAAGATAGGTTTAATCCTATTTTCTATGATCTTAGTAATAAATTTGTAGCAAAGATTGCACAGGTTTATTGGTCTGTAATCTCCCAAGGAGCTAGGTTTATTAATCTTTGGAATCAAAGTTAAAAATGTAGCATTTAAAGAATTTTTAACTGCTCCCCGAAGCCTTGAGTCCTCCACCAGATCCAACAGGTCATCTCCCATAAGCTCAAAGAAATAAAGGTAAAAATCCATTGTCCACCCATCGGGCCCCATGCTTTTATCTTTGGAGAACGATTTAAGGACCTCCCATAGCTCCTGCTTAGTACAGGGTCTTTCCAAAAATTTAGTATCCTCTGCATTTACCAAACAACCGAAGAGACCAACTGTATTAGCATGTTCTTCTATATACTCCTCTTCTGGGTTTCTATAGAATGACTTAAATAAATTAATAGATTCAGACTTTATGTCCTCCACACCAGTGTGTAACTGACCTTCTTCATCACATATCTCCCAAGTTTGTTTTTTGTTCTTCCTATAACTAGTGAAATTGTGAAAAAATTTAGTGTTTTTGTCACCAGACTTTAACCACACCGCTCTGCTCCTAAGTCTCCATTTTCCCTCTTCTTCTCTAAGTAATTTATCCCTCTCTGTCTCCAGGAGCTTGATATTATTCTCTCTAGCATTAGAGCCTGGTTCCCGAGCCTCTTGTAGAAGAAGACCAATCAATAACTCTTCAAGGTCCTTTAACTTTTCTTCCTGAACTCTAATGTGCTCTTTAGACCATGTTTTCAATTGACTCTTTAAGGCTTTCATCTTATTTATGAATCTTTGTTGTACATCATTTTATAACTGGTAAGTCTGGTCATTCCAAACAGTTGTTTCTATAATCATGACCTCTGATTCTGAAAACCACCCGACATTGAACTTAAAGGGATAAGCCTTCGGAAGTGAGACTTGTTTAACCTAAAAAGTACCGGAGCATGATCCAAAAAGTAAGGATAATCAACCCATGATTTATACGAACAAGTTCCTACTAACAAGTCTTCAGTAACAAGCACTAAATCCAGTCTCTTTGAAATGTTGGCCTCTCCACTACGACCATTCCTCCAGGTTGGCACCACTGCATCTAACATTATATCTACTAAGCTTGCCTTATCAAAGATCTCGGTGAAAAATGTTGCAAGTGGATCTAGTTGTGTAGCCGCTCCCCAAATCTCCCCAGATCCAACAGTAAGGTTTTAATCCCCAACCATTATAAGATTCCTACTATCAAGAATGCCACTGGTCGCCAAATTTTCTCATAACGCTTTCCTCTCCGAGAAAGGACCATATACATTAAGCAGTGTAACTGGTTGGTTTAGCTCCAAACACATTCCTGTAAGAAGAATGCCACCACAACATAAATGAGGGACACTATAAAAAATGTTCGGATCCCAAGAGACAAGAAGCCCTCCCGAAGACCCGACCGCAATGACAGCACAAGTAAGCCAAGTAGGAAACTGATATATCATAAGCGCCCAAGATTTGTGTTCCTCAACCAAAGTTTCTTGCAGAAAGATGATATCTAGTCTAATCCTCCGCAGAAATCTTCGAAGTGAGGTTGATTTCAGGGTCCCCCCCACCCCTCTAATGTTCATGGAGAGAAAGATCATGTCTTCACTCTAGCTAGGGATTTCAAGCCTCTAAGCGCCCCTAATTCATTAATAACGGACAATTGAGTCACCTCTGAACTGATACTCAGAGCCTCCTTCTTCTTCTTCACACTTTTAGTCTTAATAGGGGAGGTTTCCAAACCCAGACCCTTAGACCAAGAATATTCATTAACTGTGTCCCCCACCAAGGATCTGGAGGTCCCCTCTCCTCCATCGGGATTGGGTCTAATGTATATTGATCTCCCCCTGTAAGTGGGAAGAGCTATAGGGATCTACACCTCTCTGATAGTAGGGACTAGTGACTCCATTACTATCCCTAACTCACTATCCCCCAACTTCGATTCTCGACAACTCGACAATAAACTGACCTCTGTATCAAGAGATGGTCTAGAGAGTTCCCTTTCCAGAAAATCCGAGGGTATACCATCACTCCTCACTAGTAAAAAACCAGATAAAGATCCACTCTCAGGAATGTTGCACTCTAATGTATTAAGAGGCTCCTCACAGGGCATTCCATCCCCCACAACCCCCGAGATGGGTCCATTGAAAGGGTTGTTTACTAAAGCTCCTACAGACTTCGTAGTCGGACAAGTGGGAGTAGAAAAAGTCGTATTACCAGTACGAGAGTCGAAGAACCTAGACTTATCCAAAAAATGTCTTTCCTAGACAGATAATGATTGAAACAGAGTAGGACAGATGAATTTTGACTTACTCATAATAGTCTCAGTTGTCCCTGGAAAAGGTGCGTCCTCAAAGTCATAGCCACTTGGATTGAAACTAGTTGACTCAATCTCTGGTGAATCAACCTGGGTTGATCTCTCCAACAATGTACCCTAAAAAACCTCCTCATCTTGAAGTCCCAATAAATCTCGTCATAAGTGACCTATTTTCCAACACTTAGAGCATCTAAACGGGATTCCTAAGTAGTCCAGAGACTGGGAAAAATGGTGACCATGCCAGCTAATCTCCAAAGTTTCTAATAAACCAGAATGTATATCTATTTCCACAAGAACTTTGCATATTCTTTTATCCGAGGATTTTAGTGCTCCAAGATCAGCACTAATAAACTTCCCAAGACTATTCCCTATAACTTCCAAAGCTTTTGCATGCCAAAAGCGTAACGACGGTCCCGACAACAACACCCAGAAGTGACGGAACCTGAAATAATCATGTGCAGAGTCAAAGCTTACCCGCCACCTTTTTACCATTAAACTACCTCTGTCATAGATCCAGGCTCTATCCAAAATCAACTCCATGTCTTCTAACCTCTTAAACTGGAAACCAAACCACCCTTTTGTAAGGTAAAAAACATATGGGCTATAACCCGACACAGGGTTCCAAAATACCGAAACCCACTCTTCAATCGACATTTTACACTTATTTTTGTAGGAAAACCTCCCTACCAGTGTAAATAGTGCGAGACTCATCATGTCCTCCAAACCCACATCCTCGCCCAACATCAGTTTGTGCTTGGTGCGATTTGGAACCCAGTGTTTATACTGAAGAGAGCCCTACCTCTTCTTAACACCTGTAAAACTATCTCTAGCAGCTACCCCCGACACTCCTCCCTTATCTATCGACTTCCCATTTGAAACCACTCTGGATTTCACATAGTCTTTCACTCCATTATTCCCATGAGCGCAAGTGATAGGCCTTTGTGTAAACTTAGATGGAGCATAACCATAATAACTCTGACCACCATCCGCTAATGGCACCAATAGTTGAGCCTTAACCGCTTCCCTCAGCGCCTTAAAGTCTCCATTAAAACCTGCCAGATCTGTCATAGAAAAGAGGTCCATCGATCTCCAGATGGTCTCATCCTCTTCTTCCATGAGGGCATTTACTTCCTCCTCCATCGAGATCCCCTCGAGTGGAGTATGAGTCATACTCCCTGACCCATCACCAAATGACAAAAACCTTTGACCACTTTGCAGAATTACTGAGATCCTTAATAATTCCTTAATGAAACCAATAAAACGAGGATGACGAGGTCCCCACTCACCCAAGAAACAAAGAAGTTATTAAATGAGTCCTGAGCGATGGAAACGAAATCCGAGAAACAATGTGACAAGACTGTCTCATTGGATAAAAGAGGCACTAAATATAGCAGCCAGTGAGATGGGAAAATCAATCTACTAGACAACTAAAACCCGACTTAACCCCCTCTAATATATTCAAACTCCACCAACCAACTTGACTCCTCTTATAGCAACAGTAAGCAAAAACTCAGTGAAAATAGTGTGTGAAACCTTATATGCCTAAGGACACCTACCAATACAAAGCTCTGGCCTCCTCTAGTAGTCTTATTATCCACTCTAGAAGTGATACAACCCCCAACATGGTAGGTCGCCATTACTGGTCCTTGAAGGTTTGAAAAAAAACCAGAGCCAATTCCTGCCCTCCCCAAGCAAGGTAACTTAGGCAAAAAAATTCCAAAGCTTGCACACCCATATCTTCCCATCTTATCCAGTTAATGTTGGGAGAAAGGATTTAATGTAGATGTATATTTTATCTTTTATCAGTAAAAATGTGTACTTACATCTTTCACCAATTCCTTTTGTAAGGTGAAAGTATATATTTCCATTCTATATAAAGCAAAAATGTATTTATTTAATATACATCTTCATTTTATAAAAAAAAGTTATAGAGTAAACATAATCATATATTTATTAGGCATTTATGGAGTTTTACAATTTCTTAATATATTTTAATTATTATAATTTGTTTGTATAATCTTATTTATGGCAGCCTTGAGAAATTTTTAATAATAATTTATATTTTTTTTATCGTTTCAATTTTGGGATTGAACTCTTATTACGTTTTGATTATTGTAATTCATCCATTTATAATTTCACTTATAATAAGTTGGGGAGTTTATATTGATCACTTGTGAATATTTAATCATCATAATTTAGATTTAAAATTATCCAAAGCTTGTGCTTGAGAGAAAGCGACGCATTGTTTGTGGCACGAGCTATTTGCATTGGAAGAAGATCTATCTTCCCATAGACACTTAAGTTGCCAAGCCTAGTTGACCAATGGATCCGATAAACATCCATGATTCAAATCCTTTTACATCAATTTGAATCATTGTATTTGAGAAACCTTTATCTTTTTCCAACTCCTGTTATCAAAGAAGAGTTTTTAGTACTTATATGCATGCTCATTACATCTTTCATTACTATCTTTGGTGTTCAACAATACATTGCAAAAACATCCTTCCTAAGTTCCTTGAATAGTCCAACACTAGTTGCAAACTTGTATATATACTCTAGTGAGGGACGAGATCCATGAAATATTCTTTTTTTAGAAATGAACTACGATGTTTTATGTACTTTGTATTGCTTGTAATTGTACAACTTTCTTAGTGGACACACTTGTCAAGATTTGGAATAAATGTTATAATAAATTGATGCATTAAAGAAAACAAAGTATCTTTGTGATCCAATATTCACGATTTTCACTTGAAGCTCTTCCCAAACCTTTTATGGTGTGTTTAAGAAAATGGTATTCAAGTAGCCCATGACATTGTCTAACACATATATTTCCACCACGACAAAAGAGCCAATAGCTTCTACTAGTTCCACACTGTTGGTTGACTACCTATGGAATACAAATAAAAAATTATCCTCCCCTAAAATGTTAGCGATATTGAAACAAGGGGAAGGAAGAATAGTTGATGTTTATGGAGTTCCACCAACATGACCATATTTGTATCATTAAACTAAATCATTTCCCTTTTACCCGATATAATATGCATCAAGGTTAACAATTTAATATTACCATAAAATCTTTGGAGATGCACAGCGACCCTTGTCCAATCCATATTTCAAAAAGATTCATCAAACCAGTATACTAGCCTTAGAGGTTACAATTTCATATAAGATTACAAAATAAGATGTTAACCCTTCCCAAATTTGTGTAAAGGATTTATGCCATCCAACCTTAAACACATGCACAGGGAACTATAAATATATAAACATGAATAATTTAAATTTTGAATGAATGTCAATAACTGTTCAAACTTGAGTACCAACAATGACCATTTCATTAAATTTGGACCATTTCATTAAATCTTATTATTTCAATCTAATCCCCTTGAAGATAGGTTGAAATTGGTGTTTCTAAAGTGTGAAATTCACACATTCAAAATTCACATGTTTTATTTAAACAATATTCACACTTTTGAGATCCAATTTTGCACTTTAGAAACACAGATACACACATTCCGAACATGAAATTCATAGTTTTTAAGTCAATATTCTTATTATTAGTTCATAGTTAGTGAACATTTTTACTAGTATTTCTATATTAGGTTCAACATCAACTAGCTCCAAAGGACTGGTGCAATAAGGAATGATTGAACAAGTAGCATTTTAGCTTAACTCCTAATAACTTTTCTTTGGCACTGGCTCATAAATCTTCCATACAATGCTCAGTTTTACATATTTTTCAACTGAAATATTTAAGCCAATCTTTTAATCAACATAGTAAATATGTTGAGTGTTGAGTTCCAAGGATTTGGAAACCTTGATAGATATGAATACAACACACTTGCAAAGTTAAAGGCATTGCAACCGATTAAAGGAAACAAGAAGAAGCCCCCCTGTGAGTTGTAATTACATACTTTATGATTGTTATATAATATGGAAAATATGTATTTATTTTATGAAGAGTTACATTTATAATTCTAATTGTTACTTACTATAGTATGTTTTATGTTATAGAGAAGATTGATTAAAAAAATTGCAATGATTATAAAACATATAACCAAAAAAGAGAGATCAGACCTAGATATGGACTACTTGCATCTAGTGTAGTAGGGATAAAGTTCCAGGGGTCTTGGTCAGAGTAAATATGAGCATGTTAGTAGTGGTATTATTTATCCTACATTTTTCAGTGAAATCTAGAGCGGTAATTGAATCCAATATATTACAGTTTTTATGGTAATTATTCATTCTATGACGTGCATATTGATGTTTGAGCATATGCCATAGAGATGACCATTAGTAGAGATGAAGATCTATCTTGGAAAAAAACAAAGAAGCGGAAGAAGTTGTTGATCTAACGAGAACACTGAGCTTGGGGTAATAAATAATACATGCTTGTAATTAGTGGTTTTAATATGCTCGTAGTTACTTGTTTTCTTTATCTAATGTAATATTTTAGTACCATTGACCTACTTTTATGGTCATTTGTCAAACATTGATAAACTTAGCCAATCTTATTTTATTGTATGTACAAGTACAAAGATGAGGAAGCACTAATAAAAATTCAATCAACTTTTGATGTCAAACTCATTTCATTTCTTTATATGTGTACATAGTTTTCATGCAATGTTGTATACAAAGTTGACATTCTCTTGGGATGGTGGTGTACCACTTGTTTACAAGTAGAAAAAATTACATGGTTATTTTACGATTTAATTTAAAATTTCATCATTGCATGGTCTTTGGCTTCCATGGTGTGAAATTGATTGGATGTTCGTGCGGTAAAATTTCATAATTGCATTTATGGATACATGGTTTTTTCTCTCAAAGTGTAAAATGGATTGAATGTTAATGGGATAACATTTCATAATTTTTTTTTATATGTATATGGTTTTCCTCTTATAATTAGTATGCTCTAAAAAAACTTATACTAATAATCAATCTAATCAATATGTAAATATTATAAAATAATAATAAATAAATAATGTCAATAGGGTTTAGCCTGAGTGGTTTGTGTTGAGGGGTGTTTCCCTCCCCCCACCCAAGTTCAATTCCCACAAGTGACATGTTGAGCTCTCAAATGAGCAAGTTATCGAAAATAACCTTGACTTTCTACAAAATCTGGTTTACCTCGAGTACCATCCTCGAAATGAGGCGAAGTGTCCGATGGGTTTCACCAGGCTCTATTCCAATAATAATAATAATAAATATAAATATAAATTTATATTATAAAAAAAATATATGGTGTTTAAGGAGTTAAACAAGAAATTTATTTGGATTGATCATGAGTTGGAAGCCAACCTTCATGCCTGGATGGAAGATAAAAAGGTGAATCATTTGGAATCTCATCCTTGTATTATGGTGAACAACATTTGATGGGCTCAAAATTGTGTTATATTCAAAGAAAAATTGTTGGACAAACAGTTTTGGATACCATGTTGGGAGAAAAACCTAAGTATAAGGGAAGTGCACAGAGGAAGGAAAGTAACGCGCAGCTAAGACACATTCCACAGGAAAGTGCACAGAACGAAGAAAGGGCACAGATGGAAGAAAGCGCACAGAAGGAAGACAATGCACAGACAGGGGAATGAAGCAAGAGAGCAAGAGAAGAAAGCACGAGAGAAGGATGACAACACGACATTCCAGAAATAGAAGATCAACCGAAAAGTTGCATGAAGAACAAAAAGTAGAAGAAAGCAGTCGAACGACCATTTATCTGAGCTGGCCATGCATTGTAATAGTTTTGGGATAAATAGACTAGGGTTTTAAGCCATAGGTTTTGAAGTATAAATATGCAACGAGATGGGAGATAAGGAGGAGAAGAAAAGAGAGTATTCCATAATCATGAATGTAATAACTGGTTAGCAAAATCGACAGATGAATAAAAAGAGAGTTTAGAGAGGATATTGAGTCTTGTGGTATCTAATTGTTTATGTGTGCTTATGATTTATGTTGTTATGTTTCTTAGACTAGACTTGGTTTATGGATTAATTGTGGTGCAATATTCATGACTGTAACTATGAAGATTCTTCGTAATAATCAGAAATATGCTAAGCAGAGGAACCGAAAAGGAAGTAATACTAACTAGGGCCGAATCACAGGCCTATATAGAAGAAGGAACAATGACTCGGGTATTCGCCTCCCTTTCCCTTACTACTGCAGAAGCTTGGTTCTTGCAGTCCCAATAGATACCTCAGTTGAGACTTCATCTGCGCAAGCAGGTGATGCCGAAAGGGCTGGTGTCTGGTGGGTTTGTTGGTCATAGTTAAATTGAACCTTGGGTCTTACAACCTATGCGCAGACAAGTTAACCCAACAAATGGTTATGTTGCTAGAACCGGGAAATTGTGATTAAGGGAATGTTTTGGAGGCCAACTAAGAAAAAGATCAGGGACTGATTAGAATGAAAAGAACAAGAATTTGCATGACAAGAGAACAGGAACCCACAGATGAGTGACAAATAATGGATTCAAAGGTATGTGTTCACCGATCTGCATGAAATTTTCTTTGGCGAATGTCCAAAAATTCTGACCGAGTGGCTAGAAAGGTTGGTAGTAAAAACAAAAAGCCTTAGTGTTGCAGCGTCGAGGAATTGAAATATTGAGTTGGTAAGACCGCTGAATTCGGTAAGTAACCCAACTAGGGGGTTATGTTACAGAAAATGAAATAGATTGCATTCAATCATATATTGTTGCAGAAAGAGAATTTTTCAAAGGTCTGCGCAGTAGGTTCTTGAAATCGTTAAATACGTTGATAAAAATGTTGTTATGTGAAAAACATGTGATGATAATGAAGTCTGAGGACTAAAAGGGATTTTAGAACATAGGGGGAGTCATAGGATGACAAGAGGATCATCTGAGAGAATGAAGAAAGCAATGAAAAAGGAAGGAAGGGACTGGGGATGCAAGAGGGCGGTATACCATAGGAAGAGTATGAGTTTGGAGAGTTTTGCGGAGGAAGGAGGTACAAGAGTCAAAAGACTGGGGCTGGGAGAGAAGAGCAACACAGTGAGCCAGAGGAAAAAGAACCTTGCGCACTAGTCCGAATCGTGGAGAAACCATATATAGGAGGAGAAGAAGAGGTGTTTCAATTCAGTCAAGTAATAGAAGAGTTGGTAAGTTTTATTCACACAAGATCTTGTGTTGAATCCACGACCCCATGTGTGTCACCACAATAATAGATAACATTTGTAGACTTTAGTTAGTCAAGGAGGACAAAGTAGTAGCGGTCATAATAGTGGGAGTAGTGCGTAGAGTCAAAGTCAAAATCAGATTCAACCAACATCACCAAGAGGAGGGACTACACAAGCCAACATGGCAGGAGTAGATAATACTCTTAGGATTCCTGAATTCAATGGAGTGGGGTTAGAAGATTAAAAAAAACACTTGTTTGTGTGCGAAACAGTTTGGGCCGCTAAGAAAATACAGGATGAGCATGTGAATATTGCGTAGTTAGCGACAACATTTAGAGGGTGTGCACTAGTATGGTATATGAAGTTACAGAGTATTATTCATATAGGACAGGCTAGAAATTTGGCATAGATAAAGTAAGCACTACTAAAGGAGTTCAAAAATCTAAATTCAGAGTTGCAATACATCACTAAACTAAAATATATCAAGCAGGTACAAATAGAGTCTGTATGGGATTTCGACCAACGATTTAAGGATGCGATGGGGAGATTGAATTTCCAAATTCTAGACCAACAACATAAAGAGTGGTTTATTGGAGGACTTATTCCACACATTCGAAGGCCCCTGATTCCACAGAAGGTTACGTCATAGCCCGAGGCTCTGGAAATTGCAATGAAACTAGAGGCATCTCCGACAAGAGATATTAGAGGAATGGCACAAGTTGAGACACAGTTGGTTGAATTAACAATTCAATTAGTTGAGCTTACTAAGGGAAGAGAGAAATGAGAACAAGTTTGGTGTACCAAATGCAAGACGGAGGGCCATCACAAGGATGAATTCCAAGCATTCACACAATATTTGGCAGTTGGAGCGTTGAATCCACTACCCGGGGGGGGGATACTGTGAGATATGTAAGAAATGGGGCCATCACCCCATTGAATGCCCATTGCTACATAAGTATTGAATTACATCGAAGAACTTTTTTTACAATTTTTGCAAGTCAGTAGGAGATGAATAGAAGGATTGTCGCACGTTCGACCTACTAAGGGAGCGCACATCGGATATGTACTGGAACCAAGAAGAGAATGCCTCCACAGAATGGGGGGGGGTGCAATATAACAATCAGATCAGTTTCAATCAGGAGAACTAAGGAGAATTTGGTAGAGGTCGGGGTAGAGTTACTTTTAATAGAGGAGGAGATGAACCAATTATTTATTATAAATGTAATCAACTTGGACATTTGGCCTGCGATTGTCAGAATTTGTGTATAACGTACACTTATTGTAGAGCACTGGATCACTTGACAGAGGACTATCCACAACTAGTTGTGAAGTGGCAGGTCAGAGGGAACCCAAACCAGAATCTGAATCAGAATGTGTAGATGATATCATCTGAAAGATGCAATGAAGGACCAAAAGTAGCAATTGTTACGCGTAGAGGAGCTAGAACATGGGCTGATATGATGAATCAAGGAAGATAAACTGAGTAGTGGGTAAGGAAGTTAGCAGGGCCTATACCAACATTTGATCCACATTAAGAGAAAGAGACATATCAAAGAGAAAGAAAATAAATACTTGGACAACATGGGGGAGCATCAACATCATCACTGCCTTGTATAGAAGATCAAGTTGTTCCAGAGAAAGCCAATGGAGGAGGTAAGTACACTAACGAAATTCCTAAGGAGTTTTGTAGAAATAATGAAATATAGAACTGTGCTGAGTACATTATATAACATGATTGATCACTGCACAAAAGGGAGAGAAACCCATGTCACATAAAGAATGGTAAACCAAGTGTTGCGCAGGAAGAGAACCAACGGAGAATTTAGCTTCAATGCATAGATTAGAGAGTATGATGTGGACAATGTTACTATGGACTTAGGTACTAATGTGAATGTGCTATAGAAGCATACATGGGAGATGATGGGAAAACCCAATTTGGTATGGTCCCATGTTCATTCAAGGCTCGTGAATTAGCATAAGATAGTCCTGTTTGGGTGATTGATGAGAGTATCTATGAACATAGATGGGGTGCACAACATGGAAGACTTTGAAGTTATTGAGATCATAGATGACAGTCAACCACATCCAACACTGATGGGACTGGAATGGGCTTTCGATAACTACATAAATATTAACTTGAAAAAGGGGAGATGATATTTGAGGTTGGGGATCTAAAATTTACAACACCTTTGGACCCATCGAAAGCAAAGAGATACATAGAACCAACCAAAGGGAATGACATTCACAACTTATATAATTTGACTGCGCATATGGAGGATTATGTCAACCTGACAACAAATCGTGTGCTAAGTTGGAGAAGTATCGGTTCGTGCACATCAGATTCATAAATCGGTCTCAAGAATTGGCAACAAAGGATGCATGAAGTGTCAACTAGACGATGTGCACGTATAAATTGATCCTTGTGCTATATTGGAACGGAGCTATGCGACCCACCCAGGTATGATGGACTAACTGAGATAGGCGTATTTTTAAAAACATTTGAGCTACAGGTACCCGAACAACAAAGGTTGTTGGCATTGGATGTCATGTTAAAGGCGAGGGGATAAAAGACTAGTCACAATGCAGTAGAATAATGCAGATACACTTTGGCTCCGAGGGAGAAGAGATTGCACAGCAGTACACAGGAGATAGTGACTGGTGGATCACGTAGAAAAATGTAGGGCGTTATGGCGCTCAGTAACGAACATAGAGTGGACGCATAGATTTATACACACCTTGGACATGGTGATGACCATTTCGACGCTCTTGCGACGTTATGTCCCAGAGATTGTGAATAATCTTGGGCCATCAAACATCATTTCACGTGTCATGGAAAGTGCGATGAACCTAGGATAACATCACAAGAGCAACAACTCGAGGAAGTTGTCGCAAGCAAGAAGACCTATGGTGGTCGTCGCAAGAGAGACGACCTACAGTGCCCATCGCACGAGAGATGAACAATGATGATCGTCACAAGAACGACAATCGAGGATGCTCATCGTAAGAGAGACGACCTGAGTATTTCTTGCGATGAAATATTCAAGCATAAGGTATCGTCGACGGTAACTATAGTTCTTAACTCTTGCAACAACCCTAGTAGTTCTTACGACGAACTATCAATACTACTGACGATCCCCTTCGTCGCAAGAGAAATGACCTATCCTAGTTTCTACGATGAACAATTCATCAAAAGAGCAATGAAGTGTCGATAGTTGCGATGAACTATCAATACTATCGATTCTCCTCTTCATCGCAAGAGAAACGACCTATCCTAGTTTCTGCGACGAACAATTCGTCGCAAGAGCGATAAAGTGTTGATAGTTGTGACAAACTATCAATACTATCGACACTCTTATTTGTTGCAACAGTGACAACATATATCTATTTTTTTTAAATAATAAAGATTAATGTAAGAGATTAATAATAGTTTAGACATGCTCCCAAATGCATTATAGAGAGGTAGAAGAAATAAGTATCTACTTGCAATCTACAGATTACATATCCATTAATTCTATTGATTGACCACTTGTTGGTTTGTCACCTATCAATGAATACAACACAAAGAGACTCTTTTCTATGGTCTTCTAATGCAATATTTGGAAGAAATTGATATATTTATATCATAATTAGTTATTTAGAAATCATTCAGGAAGGCCATTTCTAGAAAAGATGTAGACAACCTTCAAGTTGGGGCCAAAGCATATATGCTTATATAGGCAACAACTTATGTATGGGTGCTTTTTGGCTTTTGGATGTACTAATATTGGTGTACATGCATCTTGATTCACAATGCAATATTATCATGCATTTTCAAAAATTAAAGTTTAAATTTTTGTTTAGAGTAAAAACCTTGGATCCTTCCCTTGGATGCCCTTATATCCACCATTACTTAATGATTTCATTGATATTTGGATGTGATATCCACATATTTTCAAACTTAAAGAGGTTGTTTGTTGGAGGGGGTTCCTCCTTTCTCTTTAGGTTGATTTTCCTATGATTTGAAATCATCCCTTTCAAAATATTTGATTTGAGGTGACTTCTTTCAACTAGCCAAGTATAAATACTTGAACATTTGTTAAACAATTTTGCTACTAGTGTCTTCCTTGTTATTTTGTTATACAAAGTGAAAGGACCAAGTTTGGGGAGGATATCCATCATATTATTCTTAACAAAGTCTGGGAATATTATTCTTAGATACTCAAACCATTCCACCCCCCCCTTTTCTCATTGTGATTGAAGATTGCATTCCAATCCCCTCCCAAAAGTTAGGTATCCCCTAATGCCAAATAATGTGTTAGGTTGTTCATGGCATTCTTGTTTTAATGAGGCACTTTTCAACTCCAGACTTTCTTATTAATCAGAAACGTCTAGAAACTATGGTTTCCACAAGATTTCCATGCTACCTACTTCTTGGTTATCTTTCTTACTTTCCTCCAAAATTGGTCCTTTACTTTTTGAAATTTTGTCTTAAACATGTTTGTTTCTTGTAATAATACCAAATCTAGATCTTTCTTTAAAATTTCATTTTGAGTGCTTTGAATTTCATATTGATCCTTTTCCCCTCACATCCAGTAAAGCACTTTCATTTACATGGTTTGGGAATTTTTGAAAGATCTTTTTTTATATCCAATTGATTCTAGTAGCTAGAGTCTAC
>ML791573.1:20199-55786 GCA_009831015.1 Picea engelmannii | reverse complement strand
TTTGTAAAATCCATATGAGAGGAGATTAATTAGTGACATGCACACACACACACACACACTCACACACACACACACACACGCACATCTCAGATGCGAAGGCCTAAATAAGCTCCTCTTAGTTTCGAGAATAATTTATTGGAGTCGTATGATCTTAGAGCAAACCTCCCTCGATCTGAAGGAGCAACAACGAAGTCAACATTGACTATGTTGTTGCTCTGTTGGATCGAGAGAGGTTTGCTCCAAGAATAAACGACTCCAATATTTTTTTTTCTACTGAACAGGGCTAACCACGTGAAGGTGGAAGCTCCTATTCCCCCCCTCCCCCCCTCAAATCACTCTCAATTCCCCAATACCCAATCTATATTGTACTAAAAAATATGCATTAAAAATATTCAAAATTGATAAAAAGTGATTGTAAAGCTATATATGAGGTTTATCATTCAAAAGCATATGTCATAAAAATGAGTTTTCATAAATGACATTTATCATCCAAAATATGTTACAAATATACTAGCTATATAATGTACATATATCTATCTTATAAAGTTATTATACATCATCAATTTCTTTTAGTCTTCTTTTGTGTTTTCCAATTCTTAAGTAATTCATCCATCTCCATGTCTTCATTTACTGGGTTCTCTTGAGCAGCTGACATTGCTTTAGTCCTTTCACACCGAGCATGCCTGGTCTCGTACCCACGACGTGGAGGCTGCTGTGAGGGGCCATCACCTACAAAAACAAAAAACATTAAATTTATATGACCAAATTTTAAATATCATTGAAGTAGTTCATTAATATTAAAAATAACCTTTGCAATGTAATTATTTACCTGGTCCACTAGTCGGCACCATTGGAATGGCTGCCCTATTCTCCTGATCTTCAGATCGAGGAGCCTCAACTACGACATTCTCTACCATTGAAACGACAAAATTTATAAGGATAAAACCGTAAATGTATAAGTAATAAAAATTAGAAGTACAAAATTTATAAGTACTGAATTATTAAGTATATGATTAATATATATCCATTTTACCGTCGTGGGCCTCAGTCACAGGAACATCTTGGGGTTGCACCCCACTGGGATGGGGCTATTGGTGAGCACCATGATCTTCTAGCCGTGTTACAATATCAACGCTATGTTGTCCAGTGCTAATGGTTTCGTTGATAATGTTTCTCCCCTGATTAAAACAAAGTAAGACATTAAAGTTATGGATGATATCAAACATTTACGTATTTTATAAGTAATGAAAGGTTAATGTGGACTGATTTTTATTTACCTTATCCCGAAAAATGAATCTTTGGGTCTACCCCATGCTTTTCCTATGATGAACCATGACTTTATAGCCGTAATTGTAACCAAGTTAGAGGTCTTCCTCCGTGGTTTCAGTTCCAAAGTCATCGCCCTGCATTGCATAAGAGCATGTTTTTTTAATGTTTTTGGCTGCAATTACCTGCAAGTTCTAAGGCGATACAAATAATATTCTTAAGATGTTTGGGTACTTACGAATCGTGACTTTAACCTCGAGTAGCTGCCCTGGCCTAGCTTGTGTTGGCCATGTTTGGAAATCCTTGCTTTGGTTTCCTTCGAAGTGTCGTAAAACCTATCATCAAAATTTTCAAGTATGTTATATACCACACTTTTATTTAGATCTAAAGAAAATTAAATGTATTGAAATCAAAATATTGTAATTTACCTTCGGGTACCAGCTATTCTTTCTGCTGATTTTTTCAATATATTTTCTTTTGAATCATCAATGGTCGCCTTCCACTCCCTCTCTATAATTGAGGGATGATGCTCATACCTAGGGCTTCCTGCCAAGATTTGTCTATAAACATCCTGCGAAATATTTTAAATATTCACCGGCTGTAGAGGTGACCGTTTTTTTATTGAATGGGTCTACTCCAAAGAGGCCTTCAATATAATCCATAAGTTGTTTTTTGATGTTGGAATTATGGCAATTCCACCTCATGCGTAAGGTTGCCCCAAAAATCAACAAGGCCTTACTCTCCAGGTGCCTATAAAAATGGTTGTTTCCTATACACAAAAAATTATGATCATTAATTTAAAAATAATAATCTAGATGATTTGTGTATGAGATGGACAACATGAAACAGTTAAAATTTGAAAAACTTCTTGGGAGTCTTATTTGTTTTAATGGAAGTTCGTTATCTTCGACCAAAAATGTGCATGGAAGGGTCCCTGTGCTGGTCACATGTCTAGCTCTAGGAAATGAAACCATGTCAACCACATCATCAGCCTCATCTTTATCACCACCTCTAGAGCCTGACCGTTGTGTGGATGCCTGGCGGTACATGTCATGGCTCCTATCTAAATTAGGTGTAGAAGATGGAGTAGTAAACAATACTATAGTAGTTGTATGACAGCCTGTGTCAGGACTCTGTGGCATCTCTCTAGTACCACTACTACCAACACCGAGCTGAACAGACTCCAAAAATCTCTTTATAAAAAATAAAATGTTTTTTCATGAAATAATGTAAAAGTTTAAAAACAAACTTTCATAATTGAACATATGAGTACATTAAAAAAACACTTTAAATTATGGTTATTACCTTATATGTGTTAAGCTGTGACATAAGGTGATTGATCCTTTATGGGACGTCATGAGTTTGATCTGGACGGTCTAACAAGCTATCAAGTTCCTTGTTCACTTTAATGATCTTTTTTTTATTAATACCATTAGATCAGGGGATGAATACAACCCCTCCTCATCGGTGAAATCATGATCAACATGGCCTGCCGACTACATATAATTTCAACAAAATCAATGTTATTTCAGTTATATAAACAAATGAAATAAATGATCGCCACACAAATAAAATTATATAAACAAATAATAAAGTTCAGGTAAAATGAAAGTTGAATTTGATAATCATTTACGTGTTCTGCGGCTGGCCCTTTTCCACGATCATCCTGCCACATTATAATATAATTAGAACCCCAAAATATTTGAAAAATTGTTAACGATAAAAAAAAAACTCATTACCACCCAAATAAAATCAACCTTAATGATCAACCTCCCACATTATTATAAAATTGGGACCGTGAAATATTTAAAACATGGTTAAAGATAAAAAAATATATATAATGAAATAAGTAGAGGTTGCTTAAAGAGGTGTTGCATAAGTACCCGGACACTATTAGTTGATGTTTCTATTCGATTCAAATGGTAATCCAATAACAAAATTTTCAGAGATGAAGGGGATAGCGGGAGACTTAGGCGAGATGAAGATTCCACCGAAACCTGGGGCTAAGTCAATACGACAGAGACCTTACAAGTTAAGTCTAAGGTATAAAGAGAAGTTTAAGGCTGAAATAGATTGGATGTTGAACGCAGTTATCATTGAATTAGTAGAATTATCTGAGTGGATTAGCCCAATGGTGGTGTAGGACAAGAATACAGGAGGAATTAGGATTTGCATGGATATAAGGAAACTTAATGACGGATGCTTACATGATCCATTCCCAACACCATTCATTGATGAAGTACTGGAAAACATAGGAGGTCAGGAAACTTATTCTTTTACAGATGGATTCTCTGGGTACCATCAGATAAGAATCATGGAGGAGGATAGACACAAGACTATGTTTGCGACGAAGTGGGGCAGTTATCAGTATACAATTATGCCATTCAGATTGAAGAATTCCCCTGCGATGTTTTATAGGTAGTAGTGGCAGCATTCAAGGAGTTCATCCATAAATTCCTGGAAGTTTACTTGGATTATTGGACTCTATTCAATTTACTACATGATCATATAGAATTTCTTCGACTCATGTTAGATTGTTGTAGATAGTGTCAAATTTCCCTGAACTTAAAGAAGTGTATCTTTTGTGCGTCGTTTGGAATTCTCCTAGGACATGTCATATGCAAACAAGGATTATTAGTTGATCCAACCAAGATTGTAGTCATTCTCGACTTGGAACCCCCAACATCATCCAAAAAACTGAGGGAAACGTTGGGTCATATCGATTATTACATGAAATTTATCAAAGGATATGCGCAGATTACAACACCCATGGAAAAGTTACTGAAGAAGGAAGCCAAGTTCCAATGGAATGAGGACCACTAGAAGGGGTTGGACACTTTGAAACAAAAACTGGTAACCGCACCAATTCTGATCTTTCCGGAGTGGAACAAGGAGTTCCATGTACATGTAGACACATCATACATAGTGTTGTCACAACCAGGAGAAGGGGACATAAATCATCCAATCGCTTTTGCAAGTAGGAAGTTGTCGATATCATAAACTAATTATACAACTATAAAATGGGAAGGATTGGAAATAGCCTATGCACTACAAAATGTCAGGCACTACTTACTCGGGTTCTACTTCAAGATGTATACAAACCATTGTGCATTAAAGTACTTAGTCAACAAGCCCATCTTTAGAGGAAGAATATGCAGGTGGCTTTTATTATTTTAGGAATATGACTTTGAGGTCATAGTAAAACCAGGGAAGTTGAATGCAGGACAAGATCATCTATCACACATATTGAAAGGAGAAGATGTTGGTAATTTAGATGATAGCTAGTAAAAAATCAAACCAAAAGAGTAGGATAATGATGGAAAATTAGGGAGTTGGGTAAGAGAGTTAAACTCAAAGTAAAATCATCCCTGCAAAGGATCGTGCGCACGCCCTGACCTAGCTTTGTAACGTTAAGGGTTTGAGAGTGTCGCCATGGTAGGCCAGGGAGGGGAGTCGCCGCCCCCTCCTTCCCCCGCCTCCTCCTTCAGACGTCTGGTAGAAGCATGCAGCAAAAAAACGACTGCCGCAGAAGCCCCGAGCTTTGTCAAGAAGCTGAACGATATTCCAGAGATTGACCTCCCTCCGGATCTCCCTATCAAAGTCGCCTTGTCTCTCTCTGAACGAGGACTAATTGGTCAGTTTATGGGACTCTGGCCCTCAACCAGATCCACCGACAACTGGATTCAACGAAACTGGAGACCTCTGATAGCAAATAGTGTGACATGTTATGCGGTCGGGAGAGGATACTATATATTCGAATTTATCTCCCAAGAGGATAGAGATCTGATTCTCAGAAATGGCCCATACTTCATGGGCACTCAAGGACTTTACCTAAACAGATGGACCCCGAACTTTGACCCTGCTTCATAAGTCCCCAAGGATGTCCCGGTCTGGGTAAGGCTTCCCAACCTGCCAATCCACTACTGGAACCCCTCTTCGCTTCAGGCAATAGGCAATGGTCTTGGCCACTACATCGACCGTGCAGAACCTAGAGACCAGTATTCTTGTGCGAGGATCTATGTAGAGGTTGATCTGGAGGTAGGCCTACCAGAGGCCATAAAGCTTAAGGTCGGCAACTGGCAGCACTTCCAAAAGCTGGACTACGAACAACTCCCGTTCAAGTGCAGAGGCTGCCATGAATATGGCCATTTCCAAAGAAATTGTCCAAAAAAACCCCCCTCCACTGGAAAAGAAGGGGATGAAGGTTGGCAGCAAGCCCGTAAAGGGAGATCAAGAGCAAGAGGCCAAAGGAATGAACAGACAGAACCACAGATAACCAAGTCCACCGAAACTACAAAAAAGGAGAATAGCTTCAAAATCTTAGCCGAAGGAATGGAGGACAGAGAGCAAGATCCAACAAAAGAAGTACAAGAGGGAGAACAGGAAGACCAGAATCCGGTAAACAAAGGGAACAATCCAACAGAAGAAGCAGGGACGGAAAATAACTCCCCCTAGAAGCAGGTCGGCAGTCAAAACATAGAGGAGGGGGAGATCTCATTAAGTAGTGACTCAGAAGAAGCAAGTGATGTTTAGGCCACCCCAAAGAAAAAGGGAAGAGGCCAGAAGTCAAAAAATGCAGAAAGGAACCAGGAAGCCCATAAAGCAGTCCTCAACGGGTCACAGCCCACTATCAAAAATGTGTTTCATAACACGCGGAAGCAGGCCAAAGCCTCCCAAGGAGGCCAGCCCCCCCCCAAGGTTTATAATGATAATAACCTCCTGGAACTGTAGGGGAATGGGAAACAAAAAGAAGGAAGAAGCGTTAAAAGATATTCTCAAAGCCTCGAGAGCAAGAATCCTACTGCTCCAGGAGACCAAAATGAGCCAGCAAGATGCGCTCAAAACCCTGTTGAAAGTTTGGAAAGGAAGTCTCGGAGTTGCCGGAAATGCAATGGGTGCCTCAAGAGGGCTATGTACAATGTGGGACGCCTCCAAAATAGACCTGCTCAGCTCTAACATCTGCATGCATTGGATTCACACCAGATTCCTCCACAAAGACACGGGCTGTCAGGTAAGCATCTTTAATATTTATGCACCACAACTATTGGGGGGAAAAAAACATTATTGGGAATCCTTGCAGGCATACCTCCAGCAAAACAATCTCACCAATATCATCGTGGGTGGAGACCTAAATGTTACTCTAGCCCAGGACGAGAAGAGGGGCGGCTCGATAGTGAGAGATCCGACGAGAGAATGGGTTGAGGACTTAGCCTCCGAATGGGACCTTCTTGATATCAAACCAGTCAAAGGTCATTACACGTGGACCAATAAGAGAATTGGTCCTGGGCACATCGCTGCCAGATTGGACAGATTCCTTGTACAAAGCTCCCTCCTGCTACTAGGACTTGAAGCAAAGGCTGAAATTCTGGCCCATAGTGTATCTGACCACAAACTGATTCGGTTAGAAATCAAAAAATATCAAGTCAAGGGGCCCATCCCCTTCCGATTCAGCCCAAACTGGATAAATGATCAAGGATTCACAACGCTAGTAGCAAAAGTTTGGGCCACCACAGTCCAAGGTTTAGCTTCCTACGTGTGGGAGGAAAAAATTAAAAGATTGAAATATGCTCTGAAGTCATGGGCCAAGAGCCAAACGAGCCCAATAGCAATGCGCCTAGCAGCCCAAAGCCAACTTGAAGCCCATCAGCTAACAATGGAACAAAAAGAGATCACCCCGGAAGTCTTGCAAAAGGAGGACAGCCTTCAAAGGCAATGGCATCAAGCCTGCAGAATGGAGGAAAACTATTGGCGGCAGAAGTCGAGAAGCTTATGGTTGAAAGACGGAGACCGCAACACAGCCTACTTTCACAAACAAGCGGAAGCAAGGAAACAATACAAGGCAGTGACGGAAGTTCAGGTTCAAGGGAAAACAATTGCAGATCCAGAACGCATTAAACAAGCAGCTTATGAAACTTTTGAGAAGATATACACAAACCCAAAGGACATGGATTTGGACCAGCAAGGCTACCCTCTCACGCTCATTCCAAAGCTAATAAATGAAGACATTAACAGCAAGCTGATTAGAGAAGTATCGCAGCAAGAAATAAAGGAGGCCCTTGACCAGATGAACCCAGACAAAGCTCCGGGACCGGACGAGTTCACTGCCAGATTCTATCAAAAGTGCTGGGAAATCATCAAAAAGTACCTAACCAAAATGATCCAGAAGTCACAGCAGGCCAGCAAGCTGGGAGGAAGCACTAACTCTTCCTTTCTGGCACTCATCTCGAAAGAAAAAGGAGCGCTCTCTTTCAACAGGTTCAGACCAATCTCCTTATGTAACACCAGCTATAAAATCCTCGCCAAAGTAATATCCAACCGTCTCAAGGAAGTTCTCCCTCTCATCGTTCCGAAAAATCAAGGAGGCTTTGTCCAAGGGAGGCATATCGCCGATAACATCATCCTGGTTCAAGAAGCGATCCACTCCAGCGTTTTAAGGAAAGAAAAAGGTATGGTCATTAAACTAGATCTCGCAAATGCTTTTGATAGAGTCAGACACAAATTTCTATTTGAAGTTATGAGGAAGTTTGGGTTCGATTTACATTTTATAAACTGGATAAAAGCCTGCATAGGATCCCCTTGGATAGCACCCCTGGTGAATGGGAAGGTAACTGCCTTCTTTAAAGCCTCCAGGGGACTAAGGCAAGGCTGTCCACTGTCGCCTTTGCTCTATGCCCTCCAAGCTTCAGTTCTAAGCTACCAACTGGAACACTCCCAAATTAACAAATATCTTCATGGTCTAAGAATAGCACGAGGGGTGAAAGATATCAACCATGCACAATTTGCGGATGATACGCTTCTGCTGGGGGGAGCAAGCCCAATCATAGCAAAAAAATTCAAGGAAGAGTTGGACGCCTATTCAGCAGTCTCTGGCAGCGAGATAAATCAGTCCAAAAGTAGCATTTATGGCTAGAACATCATCCCAAATGAAATGCTGAGAATTACAAGAGTTCTAGGGATGGAGGGGCACACAAACTAGGAGGCCTTCAAGTACTTGGGAGTCCCAATCTTTAAATCTGCCCCAAGAGTCTCCCACTGGAGCCACATCGCAGAAAAACTCAAGAATAAATTCACCTCTTGGGGGGCCAGCTGGCTGAATTTAGCAGGAAAGACAGTCCTGATAAAGGTTGTATTGGCTAGCCTCCCCATCTTTCAATGCTCGCTCTTACTAGCCCCAGCCACAGTTATCCAAAAACTTGAGGCTTTTCAGAGGTGTTTCTTGTGGGAAGGAGGCATGCAGGAAAAGAAGAAGATGCACTTGGTTAGTTGGGAAAAAACCACCAAATCCTTCATGGAAGGAGGTCTAAATTTTAAAAATACAAGGACTCAAAATCTGGCGTCAGGGGCAAAGCTTCTCTGGAAAATGATCACCGACAAAGCCACTTGGATTAAGTGAGCTCTTTGGAGGAAATATTTTTGAGGGGCTCAGGACAGAAGTTTAGAACTCCCAGGTAAGGAGGTGAAAAGATCTCCTATCTTCACGTTATGCAAAAAAGTGCTCCCTCTCTTCACCCCCCATCTAACTTGGGTGCCGAGAAATGGAAGGAAAATAAGAATTTGGACAGACTCAATAATGGGTGACCCTCCGTTAGATCAGCACCAGGACTTACAAGGACTCAAAAGATGGATGGACAGCCAAAATATCTTAACACTCTCAGACATATCAGTTTGGGAAGATGAAAGACCTCACCCATGGCAAGGGTGGGCAGTCCCAAATAGACCAGCTGTACTAGATAATCAATGGGCTACTCTCAAGAAGTGTCTCCAAGGGAAAGCCCCTTTAAAAAAAACAGGTAAGGATGACCGAGGATGGGGCAGGAATGCCAGGGCTTACACCACAACAGTTGGTTACCAACTCTTCAACTCAATTCCCACTGCAATGCCAAATCCAGCAAGATGGAAAGCAGTCTAGAAATATCGATCCCTCCCAAAAATTGACCATTTCAGCTGGACCTTGGCACACAAGAGTATCCCAACGGGGGAGAATCTCTGACGAAGGGGCTGGGAAGGACCCTTTAGGTGCCCTCTATGCCTCCAAGCAGAAGAAACAACTGACCACACCCTTCTAAATTGCAGCTATGCAAAAGAAGTCTGGTTGAAGGTAATAGGCCCCCAATCAGCCACAAGCCTCCCTCCTGATGTAGTAAGTCTGCTTCTCCAATGGGAGTCCCTGTTCCCATTTTCCGATAAGAAAAGAAACCAAGCTAGTTGGATATGGGGATTACTTCCAAAGTTTGTTCTATGGAATCTCTGGATAGAGAGAAATCATAGAATTTTCAGAGATAGCCAACTAAGTGCAGACAGAATTGGCATTAAAATTCAAGCAATGCTGGGGGAATCTGTTGCTCACCTTTGCCCCACAGTAAAGCTACACAATTTGGACGAAGATCAGGAGAGTTGGATAGCCCAGTTCAACATTTCAGGGATAGGAAGCCAACAAGGGAGTCACCCAATGCATGAAAGTTGGGAGATCAGGGAAAATGAAACGAAATTTGCCAATTGGAAAAGCAAAATAAAAACGCCCATCCTCTACTTTGATGGGGCCTCGAAAGGGAACCCAGGCTAGGCTAGGGGAGGGGGCATCATTGAAGATCCCAGAAAAGACAGAGCAACGCACTTTGCCATTGGACTCGGCATAGAGACCAACAACCGAGCCGAAGCCTTGGCTCTCTAGCAAGGTTTGAAATTGGCAATCAAACTCAGAATACAGGACTTGGCAATAATAGGTGACTCCATAATAATCATACAGGCTCTTATCAAGCGATCCACAACTCAATGCATCCAGCTCAACAACCTCCTTGACAAAATCCACCTCCAATTAAGGAATTTGAACACCTATCACTGCTATCACGTTTTAAGGGACTTAAATCGAAATGTTGATAAAGAAGCCAACAAAGGCGTTCTATTGGATGCGGGAGAGTTGTCAGTCAATGGCATCATTGAAAATGTGGAAATCCCCTGACCCATCGCAGCTCACGGGCACTCTTCCAAAGGACCGACAGAGTAGTGCAAAGGATTCGGGCGAAGTTGTAAAAGTCATTTGCTGGAACAGATGCTGCAACACAGTGCTGGAACAGTTGCCGAAACACAGTGCTGGAACAGATGCTGAAACACAGTGTTGTAACAGAACTGGAACACAAATGCCGAAACATAGATGCTGGAACACAGATGCTGAAACATAGTGTTGAAACAGAGCTGGAACAGATGTTGAAACACAGTGCTGTAACAGAGCTGGAACACAGTGCTGAAACAGAGCTGGAACACAGAAGCTGGAACACAGATGCTGGAACACAGATGCTAGAACACAGTGCTGAAAAAGAGCTGGAACTGTTGTTGAAACACAGCGTTGTCACAGTGGAAACACAGTGTTGTTACATTTGCTGAAACACAGTGCTGAAACAGAGCTGGAACATATGTTGAAACACAGTGCTGTAACAGAGCTGGAACACAATGTTGAAACAGAGTCGGAACACAGATGTTGGAACACAGATGCTGGAACATAGATGCTGAAACACAGTGCTGAAACAGAGCTAGAACCTTTGCTGAAACACAGTGCTATAACAGTTGAAACACAGTGTTGTTACATACGCTGGACATTTTGTATTTTGATCTGTAGGCCCGAAGGAACTCGGGGCCATTTTGTAACTGAATCTGTGGCTTTGCCACCCCTCTAATATAAACTATAACCGTTTTCGTCAAAAAAAAAATTAGATGATAGCTTCCCAGATGTGAAATTATTTGCAGTAAGGATGGTGGATGATTACTTTTCAGATATTGTGGAGTTTCTAAGTACTAGCATGGATCCCTCTGACATGACAATTGTGTAGAAGAAGTAATTGGTAGTGAAAGTAGTCGACTCTTAGTTGATTGCAGGGAATTTATCTAAGTTAGGTGCAGATGGAATAATGAGATGGTATGTACTCGAACATGAAAGGCTAATTATACTTGAAGAGGCACATGATGGAATTGCTAGAGGAAACTACACAAGAAGGGAAACAACTCATAATATTTTATGCGCAAGGCTTTGGTGGCCTACGCTTCATAGAGATGCAAAGAAGTGTTCTCAGTCCTGCGGTGTATGTCAAAGAGTGGGAAAACCATCTAGGAGAGATGAAATGTCATTGAATCCCCAGGTAACATTGCAAGCATTCAATAAGTGGGCCATTGATTGTGTAGGAATAATCACTCCACAAGCACGAATATTGGGGGCAAGGTACATTATCACTGTGATAGAGTACTTGAAAAGGAGGGCAGAAGCAACACCAATTATTGATTGTACTGCGGAGACTATTGCACAGTTTTTGTTTGAGAATGTAGTCAAAAGGTTTGGATGTCCACGCATATTACTTAGTGATAAAGGTACGCACTTTCCGAACAAAACAATTGCATCATTGACTGAGGAGTTTCAGACTCATCATCAAAAGAGTACACCATATCACCCTCAGGCCAATGGAACAGTGGAAGCTTTTAATAAGATCTTGGAGAATGTTTTGACAAATATCTGCAACGTAGGGAGTGATGATTGGGACTTACGAGTTCCTGCAGTGATATGGGCTTACAAAACTTCAAGTAAGAAGTTGACAGGACAAACACCTTTTTGGTTGGTCTATGGACAAGAAGCAGTGATGCCAATGGATTTCATTCTACCTAGCTTGCACATTGCAACAATCACTGAGCTCTCGGATAATGGCGCAATAGAGGAGAGGTTGGTGTAGTTAGTACAACTTGACGAGGACCGATTTATTGCGGGATTTCATCAATAGTTCTAGAAAGCCCGAGAGAAGGCTTGGCATGATCGCCATATTAAACCAAAGAAATTTCAAGTCAGAGATTTGGTACTACTCTGTGACAACAAATATATGCCGCATCCAGGGAAGTTTCTCATGCATTGGTTAGGATCGTACGTGATCCAGTAAATAATCGAGACGGGTGCTGCGCGGTTGGAAACCTTGAATGGAAAAGTCGTAGAAAGAATGGTGAATGGGAGTCGACTGAAACTCTATAGAGATAGTCGACAGTGTGCACAATAATCTGGGTTGCGCCAAAACCCCTGTATTATAGTAGTTGTACCATAGTAATTGGAGAGAAAAAAAGAGAGTATTTGAGTACGAAGGTATCAAAAATGGCGCAGAAGGAATGCTTATCACACACAAAAATAACACTTCACCAAGATACGGATGAGACCGAATGCGTAGGATACAATGACACAACAAAGAATCATTGCACAGTTTGGCGATGACAAGATTGTTAAAAGTCATAAAGCATGGAAATGAAAATTAGGCTACCAGCGTGACAATTCATAAGAGAACTGTATAAGTCTTAAATGGAAAAAGTCGTTGAAAATATCCATAGATGGGCATTACGAGGGATATATCACATGACAAATTTTGTAGTCAAGTGCGATTATGGAACAACTCAACAACCACGATGATGAATGGGACAAGTTTGTTAAGACATGATGGGAAATGTGTAATTGGAATTAAAGCACAAAAACATAAGAAGATCGTTAAGTGTCAATCATTTTTGCATACCAATGAGAGTGAATGAGAGCTAAGAAGAGAAAACCAGAGTGAACTGGAGAACAAAACATAACAGAGCTACGGGTTCTAGAGAACACGCAGTGTTGGTTCAAGAACCTATCACTCGATATGAATGGGGAAATATCTGCTAGAAGTATTATCGCTTCCCCCCAGGATGAGTAGGAAAGGAGATATGCTTGGCAAGACCATTAGCCTCAAGTTTGTGGATCATGACATTACCTATGAACAACCATTTCCAGAGCTAGCTAGGGAAAAATATACAGGCACTGAGAGTGTATTGGATGTAGGAGTTTGCATCACTTCCAACGTAAATTTGTACGCAGAATTCAACAAACTTAGTAAGAGATTTTGGGGTTACTAATGCTTCATGACAATAAACGAGAAGGAATCGGATCATGATCCCACTGAAAGAGAATTTGCCCAGAAATTAGCTTTGTATACAACACCCAAATTGAACCTGGAGGATTTACCAAGGGGCGTAGGAAAAGAGAAGGATCGTATCGGGCTCAAGAAACCTCAATGGATTATCAACAGAGAAGACTATTACAGGAATATGAGGCTTAATAGAATTAGTTCACCCGACCGAAGTGATGCTTTTGCTAGGGGAAACATGACCCTCAATATCACCATCCATACTTAACATGCTATTTGGTGGGATGAGGCATTAAAGAGGGAGAAGGTAGAAACTCTAAGACTTATTGCGAAGAAGCATACAGAACAGGAGGAGAGGTCCACAAAAGCACTTCAGTAAAAGGACAAAGTTGAAGCCATGGTGTAGAAGACACAAGCAGTTGTCCGAAAATTATACATGGAGGTACCAGAAGTTCCCCTGGTGGTAGAAGCCACTATGGAGGAACAACTATTGAAGATTGGTGAAGTCATTAAGGGATTTAGGGAGAAGATTTAGGATTTACAACTATGGAGCATGCCCAAAACGCCACCATAGGTGCGCGAAGGTAGGGTGAGTATGGCAACAACAACAATTGCCCATATCAAGAAAGTAGAAGACGATTGCACAAAAATTTGTGAGGAGAGTGCAAAGGTATGGACAAAGCTCACAACGGACCCAAAAATTAAGGCCATAGAGGCCAAGTTGAGAGAATTGAAAGAACAGGCGCACGCGACATCAAAAAAGGTGGCTACCCTGCCACCAATAGAACGTAGGGAAACCATTTTAGCTCAACGACATGCATGTGTAGAAGTGGAGAGACTGAGGGACCAACAAAAGATCATGCAATAGAGACTAGGATAAAGGCAGGAAGAATAAGTAAGGATAATTGGAGAATTGGCCATTGTTCAAGGTAAGGTCAAACAAGGAGTGGTGGAAGTAGAGAACAAACTCACAGACTTGACCTCATAGGCCATAGAGGAGATAGCAGCAACAGAGGTCGTGGTTGTCAAAGAGGTAGAGGTCGCTAAGGTTGCCTCTCAAGCCTTCATTTCGGCTTGGAAGAACATGAAATAGGCCCGAGTGGCTCAGGACGAGCCACAAGTGACTGTTGGGGGGCTTTTGGATAGGCAGTTTTGGATACCATGTTGGGAGAAAAACCTAAGTATAAGGGAAGTGCGCAGAGGAAGGAAAGTAGCGCGCAACTAAGACACATTCCACAGGAAAGTGCGCAGAAGGAAGAAAGGGCGTAGATGGAAGAAAACGCGTAGGAGGAAGACAACGTGTAGGAGAAAGACAACGCAGAGATATAGGAATGAAGCAAGAGAGTGAGAGAAGAAAGCGTGAGAGAAGGATGACAATGCGACATTACAGAAATAGTAGAACAACTGAAAAAATGCATGAAGAACGAAAAGCAGAAGAAAGCAGTCGAACGACCAGTTATCTGAGTTGGCCATGCATTGTAATAGTTTTGGGATGAAATAGAATAGGGTTTTAAACCTTGGGTTTTGAAGTATAAATATGAAATGGGATGGGAGATTAGGAGGAGAAGAAAAGAGAGTGTGTTGGAAAAAAGAGAGTATGCCAGAATCATGAATGTAATAACTGGTTAGAAAAACAAATAGATGAATATCGAGAGAGTTTAGAGAGGATATCGAGTCTTGTGGTATCTAATTGTTTATGTGTGCTTATGAGTTATGTTGCTATGCTTCTTAGACTAGAATTAGTTTACAGATTAATTGTGGTGCAATATTCTTGACTGTAACTGTGAAGATTCTCGGTAATAATCAAAAATATGTTAAGTAGAGGAACCGAAAAGGAAGTAATACTAACTAGGGCCAAATGACGCACCTAGATAGAAGAAAGAACAATGAATCGGGTATCTGCCTCCCTTTCCCTTACTACTGCAGAAGCCTGGTTCTTGCATTCCCAATAGATACCATAGGTGAGACTTCATTTGCGTAAGCAGGTGATGCCAAAAGGGTTGGTGTTTGGTGGGTTTGTTGGTCATAGTTAAACTGAACCTTGGGTCTTACAACCTGTGCGCAGACAAGTTAACCCAACACAATTTCATTCCCCCAAAGATTTGTGTGGTCCAGATCTCCAATCTCACAAGGGAATTCCAGGTCAAAATAAGAATAAAAAAAACATGTGTTCCCATCATGTCGTCTTTTGATCAGGGCATCCTCCAGGTTTTTTTCGACGGCGCCAGCCAAGGGCACCCCCCACACTGCGGAGTTGGGGTTGTTTTATTTCTCAATCAATCCCATTCCATTTATGCTCATTATGCACCAAGTCTCGGATCAAACAATTGTGCGGAGTTTATAACACTTAGAAAATTATTGTTCATTGCATAGGAAAAAGGTTTAAAGAAGCTTTAGGTTTTTAGTGGCTCCAAACTAGCGATTGATTGGGAAGATAACAAAGTGTTCGTAGCGTGTAGTTCTTAGCTCCTTTGCTGTAAGATCTGAAGCATTAGTTGAGCCATTTCGAATGGCTTTTTTTCCAACATATTTAAGGGAATTGAATGACACAACAGATAAACTCTCCAAGGAAGCATTGTTTCTCCCAAAAGGAGCTTTTGGGTTCTATGAATCTGTTGATGGTGAAGAAACTGAAGCAATGGAGTTTCAACTGTAAAATAGCTTGAAATCTTTATGATATCATGTAATATAGTTTTATTATGGACTCGTGTTATATAGTTTTGTTCAATATTTCTGTAGAAAGGATTTATGACCTTATGTTATAAACATTATTCATTTTTGTTGTTGTTTATAATTGTTGTTGTTTATGAACCTTAATTGCAGCATGCTTATGCTTTTGTACAGATCGAACCGAGTCACAAGAAGTTTTTTCGGGTGGAGTCGCCAAATGAGCTTATAGAAATAGACCTTCTAATTTAAGGCTCATCAATTTGTCGGCCCTTTTCTGGGCCTCAATATGCATATTCATACCCATGAATATAAGATTTAAAAAAAATAAAATTATAATAATATTTAAATAATAAAAAATATAAATTTATGAATTATATACGAATTTATAAATTTAAATAATATGATATAATTAATATATGTGAATTAATGAATTTCGTTTGATATTAATATAATATAAAGTTACTTTAACATATATCTATAAATATAATTTGATTGCGTTATTGTATTATTTACATGTATTGTACTAATTTATTTTAGTAAGGCATTTTTTTCATGATTTACTATTGTCTTTGGTCACGGAAGGTAATATTTCCATGTCCTTTTTATTCTGCTTAGAACTTTCTTCCCTGACAATAACAATGTTTATCTTCATCCTTTGTCGATAATAATTGAAATTTCGTCTGAGCCGACAACAAGAGTGTTTATCTTCATCCTTTATCGATAATAATTGAAATTTCGTCTCATCCTTCTATATTTTATTAGGGACATTCTCTTGTCATGATTTGTCACTTTCATTTTTTTATAATGTAACAATCATTTGTCTTCATTACTTTTAGAACTTTATTCCTTAATCTTTAACAATAACAAAATTTATCTGGTTTCTTCATTCTTTATTGATAATAATTTAAATTTAAATCATTTTTAATTATAATGTAAGGTGTAAAATTACAAAGAATGTCTTGCTTCTTCATTTTTTATTATAATAATAATTCAAATTTTAATCATTTTTAATTATGATGCAAGGTGTAACATTACAATTTTTTTTTATCTTGATATCTCCCTATTTTAAATGTAACCCTACACTAATCTTCTACCATGAGTTCATACTTACACAAAAATCAATATATTTTGATGTTTTGTCACATTAAATTTATGCCTGTACCATCTCTCCATCTCTATAATGCAATCATGTTTCTATGCAACATCAAGTTTTCACCTTGTCTAATCTTCTACCATGATTTCATACTATGAGTTAATACTTACACTAAAATCAATGCATTTTGATTCTTTTGTCACATTAAATTTATGCCTCTACTATCTCTGCATCTCTCTAATGCAATCATATCTCTATACAACGTAAAGTTTTCATCTTGTCTAATTGTTGTTAGAACTATTGTTTTTTTATTTGTGGTCTCTCCCTACACTATTATGATTCTTTTTTCATCTAAGTATGCATTCTTTTTGTGTGGACATTCAAATGATTTATGTCCTTTCATTTCTTATGCACAACAATAAATTTATCACTTCTAACCAACATATTCTCTTCTTCATATTTGGAAGCATTTGTGACCTCTCCCTTGACCTTTTTCTGTTGTAATGTTTTCTTATAGTTTTTCTTCCTTTCCATCCCATCGTGTACATCTACATCCAACTTTTGTGTGGAATTACAACCACCACCTTCACTTCTAATGCCCCATCTTCAAGCAAACACCTTCACTTCTAATGCCTCATCCTCAAGAAAAATTCTTCTTTCTATTAGCACTACATGCTAACTGTTTTCTTTACTTTTAGTTCAAATTAATAGGCATTTTCTAATGAATGCAACTTATGTAAACTTGTATTGAATTGTAAATTTTAATTCATTAATATACCTTGAGACTCATTGGCCTTCATCCTCCTCATGCGTAGTGTGTGTCAATATATTGTATGACTATTTTTGTAATCTTCTATGCTCGTCTCCTTATGCCTTAGGTTTTGTATCTTCTTCAACAATGTTTGAATATAACCAATGAGAAAGACCATTTCTCACAACTTTGTAACCATCTTGATCCATGCCCTTATCTTCTCTTTACCATTTTAAATCTATTTGTAATGAATGAAATCCCATCAAGTGGTAGTGTAACTCTTCAACTACACACTATTAAATTTTGTTCTATGAGGTTCTTCTATCCTTTCAGGATCAAAATATATCTCCAATCAATGATCCAAGCAATTAACTCCTTTAATTTTAAGCATGTCTATAGTATTTCTATTTATGTCTAAATCTAGTATCTCTCTTTTTATATCTATATATAATAGTTTTTGTATTAGGTGTAAATATCAAATCTTTTTCTCTTTCATATACATAGAGGGGTATGTACACCTCCATATACTTTAGCAATCAAATTGTTGCGTGGAGGGGGTCCCTTGTCCCACAAACAAGGGGGTCTCATACACCAATTTGGTGTTTGGCTTGGTCACGACCTTAATATTTTATTATTGTTGTTGTTGTTATTGTTATTATTATTGTCATTTGTATCTATATTTGGCTAACATATAGTATTATTATTATTGTTGTTGTTGTTGTTGTTGTTGTTAGCTACAAGTATTATATACATATTTTTAAATGGCATATGATGATGTAAGTGTTACCCATGTACCTATGTGACAATATCTCTATCATACTAGGTTTCAGAACTAGTGCCTTTCAACATAATAATTTAAAAATGGTTTACATCCACCTTTTGTGTGGAATTACAACCACTACATATGCTTCTAATGCCTCATCCTCAACCAAAACTATTTCTATTAACGTTAAACCATAACTTTTTCTCTACTTTTAGCACAAACTTATAGGCATCCTCTAATGAAAACAACTTATACAAACTTGTTTTGAATTGCAAACTTATATCCATACCTTGAGACTTGTTGGCCTTTGTCCTCCTCATGTATAGCATGTGTCAATATATTGTAGGATTATTTTGTACTTTTCTATGCTTTTCTCCTTATGCCTTTGGTTTTTCATCTTCTTCAACAATGTTTGACTATAATCCATGAGAAATAACATTTCATGCACCATTGCAACCATCTTGATCCAAGTCCTTATCTTCTATTTACCCTTCTAAATATATTTGTAATAAATGAAATCCCATTAGGTGGAAATGTAACCCTTCAACTGCACACTATTAAATTTAATTCTATGAGGTTCTTCCACCCTTTCAAGCTCAAAATATATTTCCAATAATTGAGCCAACTAATTAACTCTATACTTTCAACCATGCAAAAATGAGAAAATTTAATCTTTGCATATTTCCTTCTCTTTAACATCCTTGCAATTGGGCTTGTGAGATCTCCTTTGTCTACTTCCTTTTCTTCCACTTCTTATGGTTTTAAGGGAGTCACTTCAGATTCTATTTTGTTGTTGCCTATTCTCCATCTCCATCTCCTTTATTTTTCTTCTTAGTTCATGGAATCCTTTGTTTATTATTATCCTAGTGCCTTTCTTGTTATTTCTTCTCACACTTGAATTTTGTTGTCTTCTTTAAGCACTCATTTTTCTCAATTCTCCCTCTCCTAGAGAACAACCTTACTTTGATACCAAATTACATAGTTAGGAATGTGATATCCCAAATTCTCCTCTACTTTGAAATGGCATACTTATAGTTCTATATATTATCACAAAAAGATAAGGCTAAAACAATAAAACATGCACTCAATCACAAAACCATATACACAATCACCTTAAGAATGATTTTCTCATGCATTAATAGCCCAAATACATTTGTACAAGTTATTATAAAGAGATCTTGGACCTTTTTCATTACTTGGCTCTTAGAAGGTCGTCTATACCACTCTAAACTTACCTCTATAATATGATTCTCTAATGCAATTAGTTAACCTAACTTTAATGGATGTCTTACTCTTTATTCTCATGACTGACTATGTTACGAGGAAAATCTCTCTATGGCTAGGGTAAACCACAATAGACGGAACAACACCCATAAATCAACTATGGTCTCAAGTATGCTAGATAAATACAAATGTTAACAAGAGAAGGCTAAGAGCCTGCCTCACCTGGATGTCCGAAGAAGACCATGGTCGAGCTTTTGATCCAATGCTTGATACCTGTGACTTGTCCCCAACATCCAAGATACACAAGCATATGGAAATTATATATAACATTAGCATATAAACTAGCATAATTGATTAACATGTAAAACAAATACGCCCATGTAAAATAATACAAATATTTGCAACATATAATTGGACGAGAAAATAGTATTTCTATTAATGTAATCAACATAAGTACATAGGTGACAAACTTATGTAACGATAGATATCAGAACCGAGAAACTAAGTCCCTCCAGCTGGGCCTTCACCACTTCAATCATCCACAAAGGAAAGATCATAGGTAGCAGGAGTAATTGAGTTTCTCCTTCTCAAGGTAGGAAGAGCTTGGGGGTTGAACAAAAGAAGTTCAAACTTTCAAGGACAAAGGGATGTAGACTCAATATGAAGCGAAATTTATCTAGAGTGTCTTTGCTCTCAATGATCATGATCTTCAAGTCTTGCATATGGCTCAATTTATAGCCTTCAAATGGAATTGAAGGGTCGAGTTAGAGCATTTCTAGTATATGGAAGGTCAAGGATCATGGATCTCGTGACTAGGCATGGAAACCCAACATATTTTTTAATTTTTGAGCGCAAAACCCGATGTATGCGGGCCGTAATGGAGCAACCTACGTATACGCAAGTTGTCTAACTATGGCCCATGTATATGTATAAAACTTTGATTTTTTTACTCTGGAATGATAAAAATGGTGGATTTGAGTCTACATATGGAAATGGAATGCCATCAAAGCAAGATGCATGGAGTGTGGAAAAAAATTCTATAACAAATGCCCCCTAATGTGTGAGGTCATAGGAGAAATCATGATGACCGAAATACATTATAATTCCCAGATGTAGAGTAGTGAGGACCGAGCTGGAAGACCTAGTCACCCCTCAGAATATTACAATATATGTTGACTCTATACACATGGCTACCAATCTAGAGCATACTGCAGATCCGTGTAGATATATAACAAACTAGTTGTTCATGGACATGAATGGGCAATACAAAGTAGGCATATACCATAGGCTCTCATAGTCATGAACAACAAACAATGGAGTCTAGTCTCAAAATCAATTGAAGAAGTATGTATACCATGGAGTACAATCTGATCTTCCATGATCATTGAATTCATGTATTTATTGATCCGATGAAAGACGACAACGTATATGGGATGTTGCTACTGTGAACATGAGGTCTTCTACTCTATCTGCTAGAGGTGCAAGTCTACATCATGTGAATAAATAAGTTGAAGTTGAACATAATGAGGCTTCTTTTGATTACCGATCATTGAGGTATACCATTAACAAACACGAGACGACCCACCGATAATGAAAGTAGGTGTCAAGGCACCACGTACATTCCACAAGCATTAATAGAGGTGTTGAGGTCGAACACTTGAAGAATCCATCGATCATGGGACATTGATGTATTCCCAACTATCGATGGTGGGAGAACCTGCCACTAATGAATGCAAGCCTCTAGGTACTCTTATGACTCTAGATCTCGATTCCAGAATAGATGAGTTGAAGTCGATGGAATGAGACCTGCTGAAAGGAGAGATTTAAGGAATATCTCATCATCCAGCACAAGGACAAAGAAATAGCTTGATGATTAGGAATAACTCAGATGAATAGGATGTTTCACGAACCAATGACCATGCTCGTCTCTCGTGTGCACCAGATGCAAGTAGTATACGAAAGAGATCCTCTGATTAACAACCAATGATGAAAATTGTCGATAAAGGTGAGGAAACCACCAATAGGGTCTAATGGAATCCAAGACACTCCATGAATCCCAATATGTGAATATATTTCTTGTCGTCGAACACAAGAGAAACCCCCTAGTCAATGACCGATGGAGAGATGTCATATGTTGGGTTCAATATCACTTACCAATGATGAAAGTAGGCCCACGGTGCAAGGCACGACAACAACTTCATGTGATTCTGAGATTCACTTGTAAGAGGATGGCCAACATGCAAAGTCAATAATTTTGAGGAATGGTCGACACAGGCTTAGACTTCTTTTGAATAGGAGCATGGGATGGATGGACAACCTAGGAAGCACAGAATTAACACTGATCATTAACAAAAGTTTGTGATACAAGGGGCATAAAAAAACTCTCCATTTGGATTGGAAGAGTAACCATTCATAGGAGTACGCTACAAGTAACGATTTCAAATTCCTAAGTCCATGATAAACCCAAAACTTGTATAAATGGACTCAATAATTTGTGCTTTGTTCAAAGGCGACACGGCTGTTGCCGATAGGAGATAATATTATTTTCCCGCCCGTATTTTTTTTTCTTAGTAAAAGAAATGCTATGATACAGGAGAGGAAACAATTGTTAAGAGTAAGCAACTAATTATGAGCAATGGGACATACCTATGCTCAATGCAAGGGAGCACAAGTAGGACATGGAAACTCGGAGGGATGTTTCCTCTACGGGAAAAGGGTGTTGAGTTGCAAAGGATATATGGAAGGCATTGCTTAGCTAATGCTGCGAATTGTTGGGGGGGAAGTATTATAACAAGAAATCAGAAGCCAACATTAGGCTAAAAAATGCAAGCAGAATAATGGGATGCAATTACAACTTAATTCAAACGTGTCATTTTTCATAGATTTAGTCCCCGAGTCTCGAAAAAGTATAAAATAATACACAAGAGAAATCTTCTAGCCAATGGTGACTAGAGTATTCCTTTTTCATAATTAGTCTATTTGGTCTAGAAAATGGTTAAAATTATACCAACATAGACGTCCTTTCAATTCCATTTAATGAGTGTGAGAGAGACAGGTTCACTCGACAATCTTTTTTTTTTTTTTTCAGGAGTCGGAAAAGAGATTAACCAAGACTCTGCGAGAGTCTCATAGGTAGTGGTCAAAATGAGGTTGAGTAAGATTAATGAGGTTCAAACGCAAAGTCATATCGGGACTATAGGGGACTCCCAAACTATGGATACATTTTTGCATGGGCACTAGATGACAAAAGAGTGTTCACTAGGGCACCCATGTTTGGTAAGTCTCTACCATTTAATAATGAAACTTATACTGACAAAAATAAGTTTTTGTGTCACTAAAAAATGGGTTCGTACCTAGGTCATATGAATCATGGTCATAAGATGATGCAAAAATGCAAAGTGGCGTGAAAACCTACCCTATATACCAGTGATGGTATATACCTACTGGAGGTACAAACGAGCTAAAGAATGTTGGAAATCTATGAAACCCTCGAGAAAACCACTTCAGACTAGGTCCTATACTGCTCAATTAATTCATATGGTCTCAAAAATAGGAAAGGCAGGGTAAAAACTATATAAAGTGAGTAAAAAATTTCTACAAATAGTAAAAATTAGAAGTTTTACCATGTCATTTGAGTTTTTCACCCACATAGTGCTTTTGATGCCATTTTACCCACGATCTTCTAGTGATGATTTCGGGAGCTATGAGTGATGAAATTGGAAACTGTTTGGACCAAATAAGTGCTCATCTTGTCCTCTTCCATTTCAATGGTTTAGTTTTTAGATTTAGTGCTCAATTTTTGAGTTTTAGAGGCTGTAATTTTGAAACTAGGGTGTATGTGGTCTATAGTTCATTAGGTCGCGTACACAACCTGATGTACGCGGGAAAAGAGAAACCTTCCCACGTATATGAAGCCCTATACGTGACTGTGATAATTGTAGCCCGTGTACAATTCCATGAACAAGTTTTTTAATAAAAACTGACTCAAAATTTGATATTTCCTTTGTAGGATGGTGATTGAGTGGAGAGAAAGGGAGCATGAGGAGGTTGATGTAGTAGTAGAAAGAGATGTGAGGGACCAACAGGATTTGCAAATATGCGGGCTCTATAAATTTTGGGCCATAAAAGGAATGAGGGCCCAAGTGAGGTTGCTCTAGACATTGATAAACTTATGGGATCCAGAGACTAAGGCGTTCAGTCTCAATGGATAACCATTGAGAATTGAAGTGGACAAGTCACAATATCTATTTTATCACAGGTTTGTCTCACCGAGGTGAGATGGTAAATGCAAGGGACGAGGGGCTAGTGGTGGGAGGACTATGGAGGATTACATCGCCACCTAATGCATTGCAGACATAGAGAAAGTGGGGAGCCAACTCCCTATTAGGGCAATTGAGAACCTGAGTCTGAAGATCATCGTCTTAGTGCTCACATAGATTTCAGGGTTGGCCTCATTGCATCATGCATCAAGGTTGCTTATGTTCTATGTTGTGGAGTGTTTGAGACCCACGGTTTACGATTGGTGCACCTTACTACTAGCCAACATAAATACTCAACTGACAGATTGCAAACTTGGTAGGATTAGGAACATTGAGTTTTCATCCATTTTGTGTAGTTTTTCTTCGAGAGGGTTCCAGCTCTAAGCCTTTGAGTAGGAATTCTTCCACATGGTCTACATGATCCAGCCATGTCACGGTGGGCCGATGTGATGCGGGGGTTGGGATGTGGTAGGGTGCCAACCCCCTACAATGATGAGTTCTTTCACTAGTGGTGATGACGGATTATCGCCATTGATGACTATCCCTATGAGGGGATTGACTAGCGAGGCGATCGTGACATGTCGTTACCACCAGGATATGCCTTTGGAGAGATTGGTAAGAATTTGATTTTTGTATATTTCATTTTTTGTGTGTTTTTCAATTTGATAAATGAAAACAAAAATGCAATATTTTTGTACGGTATCATGCATTAATGATTATTCCTTTCATGTAGACATAGGTCCACAAAGACTAGATGGATACCCACGACATCGACTTATGGGATGAGGAGATGATATGGTAGGCGAGGACGCATAGAGAGTTCTCCAAAATGTGTAGGGAAACCTATCTCTCTTGACACACATGATTCCTATGGTCCAGGTGGAGGATCTACCATAGGCGATGCAGAGAGAGGTGGTGGGTGTACCTTGTGCGTGGGTGAGACTTTTCCAGCATCTGGAGAACGCCATAGTGTGTATCATGACAAGCATTAGAGACCTTAGGCTTATATGCCATGGTGATATGATGTATTGGTTGTATATGTATTTTTTAGGACTAAAAGCCCAATTTTATACTATGACACCATATTTTTTGGACTTAAAGGATGAAATATACAAAATATTTTGGTCTTTGACTTTACTTGTATATCTTACAATGGTTGAATGGATTAATGTATAATGTGTGTTTTCTTTACTTAGTTATGTGACATATGACAATCTAAAATGTAATTAGTATATGCATCGGATACCTAATTAAAACTTCTAGGGATGTGATTATAAGTAATAAAATCAAAATATCGTTCCAAAAGTCGTACCCAAAGGAAACATCGAAGTAATGTAGGATTTCTTACCCGATAACTTTCGTTCAATTGACATACAACTAACTAAGAATCCAGATGAACTTCTAAAGATCGAACACCATGTGAAATGGTGTCGTGTAATAGCTCTATAATAGTGCTATACTCAACCACATTATTCATGGATAGCTCCAGACAAACGCCTTCTGAAGACACCAATTATCCCTCGTGAGAATAGATAACCCAAGCGATGGAAGCCATGTTCCAAGTATAACTACTAGTGTTGTGTGCAAATCCTAAGAACATCGAAGATTCTGTTTACATCTGCTAACCAAGGGAAAACTCAATAAGCAAGCCAACGACACAAAAAAATAAAGAGAAAAATGATATACACCAATATACACTAGTATACAAAGGCCACGCTCGAGCACAAAGGCTCAAGCATAATGTCTTTTAAGGTAGAGTCCATTTCTGAGCTCCTCCAACACATTTCCTTCATAATCTTCTTATTCATAGGCTCCTTTTTCAAAGAAACGTTGCACGATATAAGGACCGTGCCACATGGGATTGAATTTTCCTACCCCTAGTGGTTCCTTAGATTGGTCATAAAGAAGAACCAAGTCACCCTCAACGTACTGTCGGGGACACACGGACTTGTCATATTTGACCTTAACATGTCCTTTATTTTCCTTGATAGCTACAGAGGCATCTCGACGCTGCTCATCGATATTCTCTAAGTGTACGAGGCATTCTTCAAGCTCGGTTGTGTTAGGTAGGAGTTCGACTGCCAACTTAAGGGAAGGGATTTCACATTCAATAGGAAGAATCAACTCCACTCCATGGACTAACTAAAAGGACAAGTAACCAGTGGAAGTCTTTACGGTGGTCCACTATAACCATAGCACAGGGTAAAGCATCACATGTCAGTTAGATTTACTCTGCCTAACAGTTTTTTGCAAAATGGTTTTGAGAGATTTATTCACATCCTCAACTTGTCCATTTTCCTAGGGATAGTAGGGGGGTGAATGATTGTGTTTAAACCCTAGTTTTGATGCTAACTTCGTCATCATTTCATTCTGGAATTGACTGACATAATCAGTGACAATATCCTTCGGGATTCTGAACCGACCTATAATTTGATTGAATATGAAAAGTGTTGCAATCTCACCATCATATTTAATGGTAGGCATGGCCTCAACCCATCTAGTAAAATAATCCACGACCACGATAATATGATGGTGGCCCCCAACCGAGGTTGGGTTTCATTCCATGAAGTCCACCCCCCACTTGGTGAAGGCACCGATGGTAATGACTAAATGAAGAGGGGTAGGGTGCGATCACATCTGACGAGCGAACACCTGGAAAGGGTGACACTTCTTGACCGCTTCTACGCAATCTTTAAAAATTGACAGCCAAAAATAACTAGCTCAGAAAATATTTTGGCCTGTCGCAAGCCCATATAAGTGACCACCACACGCCCCATTATAACATTCATTGATAATGACTTCAACTTCCTCGTGAGTCAAACAACGACGTAAAATATTATCTACCCCTAGATGATACAATGTGTCGTCGATAATGAGGTAGCTTTTGGCCTGATGGCATATATGTCGTCGGTTGTCTCTAGAAAGATGTTAGGGACGCTTCAAAGTTTGAAGGTAGATTATAATATCTACATACCAAGGGTCCATATGAGATAAGGAAGATGTGTTCATCAATGAATGAATCATCGTGAAAAATATCCTCATCCTACCTAGGGAAGTTTGACATCAATTTTACAAAAACTAGGGATTTCTTGGATTTCACGGAGGCAAAATCAAGATCAAACTCGTATAAAATCACAATCCATTTATTGTATTTCCCCTCTATGATACTTCTTGTAAGGACGTATTGAAATGGATTGATATCAACAACCACTGTAGTCTTGTAGAGTAAGATATAGTGACGTAATCTTTGAACTGCATGCATGACTACTAAGGCTAGCTTCTCTACGTGAGAGTACTTAAGTTAAGGACCAATTAGATTTCGGCTAAAGTAATAGATAATGTTCTCATGGAGCTCATCGTCTTCCTAAACAAGAGTCATACCAATCATCCCTTCGGACGCGACAATATAAAGAAAGAAGTCTCTACTATAGTCTGGGGGCTTCAGTAGAGGTGTCGATACCAGGGATTTATTAAGAGCATCAAAGGACTCTCGGGCTCGATCATCCCATATGAACGAAGTGTTGTTTTTCAAGAGACACGTGAAACCCTTAGTTATATTGGCATAGTTAGCTATGAAACACCGCAAGAAGTTAGCCTTCCCCTGTAAACCTTGAAGTTGTTGAATATTGCGTGGGGGAGACAATCAAATTATTACCTCAACCTTCATGGGGTCCAACATGATCCCATGCTCATAAACTATGGATCATAAAAGGTGGCCAGACCTAATGCAAAAGATGCATTTGTGAGGGTTCAGTTGAATGCAATAGTAGCGACATCTTTCAAATACTAGTCCAAGGTGAGTCGAATGATCAACCCTCTTGTGAGAGTGAGTAGCGATATCGTCTAGATAGGATTAGACTAAATGCTTAAGATTGTGAAACACGAAGGTCGCAGCACGTTGAAAAGTTGCTTCGAAATTTTTAAGATCGAAAGGAATTTTACGGTATGAAAATGTACCGGAAGGAAAAATGAACGTTGTCTTATGTTGATCCTCAGATTTAATTTGAATTTGATTATAACCTGGAAATCCGTCCGTAAAAGAAAATACTTTGCTTCCCACACTCATCAATGATCTGATCGATAAATGGAGTGGGGAATGTATCTTTCGGATAAGATTTATTCAAGTCCTTGAAATCCATACATACACGGACGATTCCTTGCTTCTTGTCTACGTGAATGGGATTGGATACACATTCGGTCAGGGGAACCGGGTATATGAAGCCAACGTTAATGAAATTCTCCACTTCTTCCTTAATAGCGGGGGTCTTCCTAGGATTTACAACTCTAAGTTGTTGTTGAACGGTTTTAGCATTCAGATAATTTTTAATTTCATGTTCGACAATACTAGGGTCAATCCCTGACATCTATGATGAAAGTAAAATCTATGATGAATGTAAACTCATCCTGTTCAATCCTCTCAAGCTCTAGGAGAAAGTAAGATATATGATGAAGGTCGTCCCAAGGCCTATCAGGACCGAACATGGCCTCTAATATTGCTTCATTCAAGGGTAAAGTATCTTCGAGGCAGCCATGTGAACTAGATGAGCATGCAACCCATATGGGCTCTAAGACAGGATCCACTTCTTCCATCCGCGAGGAGGAAGGATCTGGGTCGGAAGTAGCTTCATGTATAGCCTAATACAAAATTTATATTGCAGATAGCGACATTGCCATTCTGATGTGTGAATGACCTTCATAATACATAGCCAGAGAAGGTAGGGTCCATGGGTCTTTGAAATATGAAGTATGGAAAGGAACAAACCTCAGTGATGAAGAAGACTCACCAGAGATGGCATTAATGTATGAGATTGGTGTTGAGAAATCAAAAGTTCCCATCAAGGACGAATACATTCCGACACCAACATTCTCAGTTTCCTGTTGAGAATTATCGATAATGGCCCATGGGGACCGAAGGTCCCATCGATGTAGTTGAACTAGGGTGCGCAAAATACAATTGGTCGATCATTACTATCTTTCCTTCATGAGGAAAGCATAAAACGTGGAACATCGACAACACAACGATTGTCATAGCATACGTCCAATTACACCCTAGTAAAAGATTGTAGTCGAGGGGTGTATCAACCACCTCGACCTTGACCTCCACAATTTTACCACCTAACTTGATGGGAAAGACGGGGAGAATGTCATGGGGTATGAATGAATATCCATCAAATGTGGTCAACATGGTCATGGACTAGGAAAGTGGGGGAGAGCCAATGGATTTACAACAAGATAAATACATCGCATATGTCGATACACCTTCATCCACGATTGCACGCTTAACAATTATCTCCATATAGTCTTCATGAATTTGAAAGGTCACGTGGTAAGGTAAGTGAGGCTTAACATTTGCAATGTCAAACTTGATAACCTTTGAGCCATTCGGGTCTGGAGCTACCAACGTAGATAGTAAGGCATTCCTCTAGGAAGGGCACGTCTGGAGAACCTCCAAAGCCGACATCACGCACGATGTTTGGCCCAAATCCTTGACAATCAAGTAATTTTCGGTGGCTCTGGCATTAGGATTGTGGGAATATCACTTAAAGACTCCTTTTGGAATATGAGGTGGAGGTTCAGGCTTATCAATCTGCAAAGGTGTTTCCAGAGGAGGAGGCTTTGGACCTAAAACTGCTTGCGAAGAACCATAATCACAAGTCATAGTGGCCACACTAACCTCAAATCAAAGTGTATTGACGCATTGAATACCACCATCATGTGCTAGTGGACTTTGACCTCCACCCGACACATTTTTTATGTTTGAGGATCCTGCGGCCATATTTTGATTATGCAGAAACATGTCAGTCAGCACAGCAGGCTGTTGCGCTATGAGCCTCGAGGATTCCTCAATTTTGGGGCACAAGTGGGTAAGGTGATCTTCTTTACAAAGCTTACAAGGAAACTTCACCTCCCTCTTTTCTTTCTTTCCCTCACCAACATTATTGTTTGATTTATAATTATTGTTGTCGTCCTTGTTTTTATTATTATTATTATTATTCCCACCCTTACGATTATTATTATGAATTTTCTTTGTGTTCCCTCTAGATTGTTGGTTACCATTTGGATTCATCGACTGTACATATTGTACATCAGTTGACTGGTTGGTTGAGGACGAAGTCGTAGCCTGTCCTGTTGTAGACTGGTTAAGAGACAAATCTTTCAGTTGGTTCGTCACATGTTTTTCGGTCTTGGCACTTGTGGATCCTATGACTCCATTGGCATGAGGCCCAGGATTTTTTCTAGGATCGTAATTTGACTACGGCGTGTCAGGGATAATTTCGTAGAGCATCCCATATTGAGCATATATAAGATCCAATTGTTGGGCTTTGACGATGGCCTCTTCCTCATATGTCACTCTGGATGCAGAAACATCCTTTGAAATGTAAGGAAATAAGGACTCGAGGAACCATTCCAACAAAATATCTAGAGAAATGTAAGCTTTAATCAACCTCTTCCATCTACACCACTCTTGAATATGATTAGAGACACGAGTGAATTTATCTTGATGAAAAGGTGATAAAAGTTCTATTTCGACATCGCAACGAACCAACAATTGAAAGTGGTTGAGAAAAACCAAGACCAACTCATTAAAAGTTCCATAAGTGCCCCTAGGTAGCTCAATGTACCATTTCACGACAACCCCCATAAGGGTGCGTTGATACAGTCTCAAATGAATAGAATCATCATTAAGCGAGTTAGACGAGCACTATAGGTGAAAGGTAGTCACATGAGCACCTAGGTCTTCACCAGTCTTTCCCTCAAACTTTGGAATGTCAGACGGAAGCTTGGTAGGGACAAGGGGACATGACAGATCATGACGCACTGGGTCATTCATCAATTTTGACAGGTCTGGCAGATTTAGTGTGGCCATAAATGGGAGTTGGGGTTGCGATGTCTGAGCCCACGCTCTCAGGAAAGAATGGTTTTGAGAGATCGTGGGAAAAACAGGATTCTAGTATACACCATGGCCCTGTCTGGTAGGATAGTATCCTCCTCCCATCTGATTCATAAAATTTTGTAAGGGAATCATCACCAAGGAAGCCACTTGCAAGGAGAAAGTGACATGATAAGGGTTACTCATTTGAGGATATATATTTCCCCCAAAGGAAGGAATTCCGTGCGGGGGGTTTCCCATACCATAAAATTGACTCCCCCCCGATTAAACATCAAAGTTTAGAGGAAGGTTTTCCATGAGAAAAGCGTTCGTAGGAATCGACATTTGGAAGAAGGAATGATGGACGTGATATAATAAGTAGAAGGACCGCCCATTTGAGCACTTCATCCTAGAAAATTGTGTCTAGGATTGGGTTTGGAGGAAGAAGGATTCCAACATCCTAATGAGGGAGTTAGGTGAGGGATATGACCCCCACCAAACCAGAGAGGAGTATAGGGAGGCAATGTGTCCCCAGACCCAAAACTAGGATTCACATTAGACGTTGAAACAGAGGATGATAAGTGCAAAGTCATGTTTGGAATACCAAAAGAGAAAGGATTAGAGGCCCAAGGCATTGACTGAGTACTATGATTCGATGTACCACTTGAAAATACAAACGGATTCATCCCCATGGATTGAGCAAAGACTATGGGATGGGTAGCACTAAGCAAGGGAGTCTCTGGGATCCAATCAACCAATGATGAGGGAGTCGAGGGGACTCCACTAATCATAGCGGAAGTTGGAGTCGAAGGTATTCTTGACACATTCATGTTCGACTCAATACTCATGGTAGGATGATCCTAATTTTGGGTGGTGGAGATATATGTACCATGTTTATTAACTCTACACCTTTTAGGAGGTGGCTTCGGTAATAGACCAAATTATGGTACTTGACTAAAAACATGATGATACTAGAGGGGATGTTGGCTTGCTCCATGATGACTCAGAACTCACAACGTAAAACAAAATCCTAAGGCCACCTAATAATCAAAGAACACACTCCTAAATAAAATTAAAGGCCACTGCACACAAATAGGATATGAGGGTTGAAGTGACCTCCCAAACTAAAGAAGGTATGCCTCTCCTAGGAGGGGATGAGACTCCCTAACAATAGAGTGGAGGTAACATAATCAATTATAAGGACCCTTGTGGGATTCATAGCATAGTCGGTCAGATTCCTCTGAAGAGAAAATCCTCCATAAAGTTTGTGTGTTCTCTGATCCCTATCCGACTCAAGGTACTTGCAGAATAACCCTTGCAAGCAACCTGTGTGGATACTTAGGTTAAGAAACTAAATTCTTCATGGTATAACCAATGCTCAGGTGAGCAGTCGTGGGTCAATTCCACCTTATGGGCAGGTAGCAAAGCTCGGAATATCGAAAGCACTGCTTCTCAAGGAGGTAAATGTACTAGTGAAACCCCTAGATACCAATAGAACCCCAGGAATATCTTTGATTCTAGGAATATAGGGCTATCTCTGCAACCAACTTCATGCGAACTCATGCTTAACTCCGATGTGAGCGAAGCCTCCCAAGGACACCAATTACACAATGGGTTTCACCACTCCTTGGTCAGACACATACGTTGAGTTTTATAGCCTTGGAGAAGTTTACTCACAAAATCCTATTCCAAGGCCCTAGGTCCTACACTTGTTTATGTACCCTAAAAAATAAAATTGTTTATAATCAATTTTAATTATCCAACGTTAATTTTAATGGCTTCTTCTTACTCAAGAGGTGTGATCGTGAAATTGATGGTATTGTGACTCAAGATATATAAACAAGAAGCAAATATAAAAGCACTGCTAAGTACTAGTCTTGATTTTCAAAGAGATGGTATGCTTCTAAATGCTATGCGTAGGATGCAATCCCTTCAATTTCAATGAAGTGAAATCTTTCCTAACATGCCAATACTTATGCAATGCAGACAAAATTGAAAATGCTCTAAATAAACAAAGCAATTTTATTTATTTTTTGTATTTTCAATATAATGAAATGAAAATGCAAGGAATGAATAAACAACTTCTTAGGAAGACCCTACTGCAAGCACAAGAAGAGAAGCCAAGCAGGAAACCAAGAAGCGACTACCTAGACCAGAATGCAAGGACAACAAATAAGAAAAATGACAAGAAATGATTTCGCCCAAAAGATTCACCAATGACGCAACTTCCTATCACTTTGTAGGCACTTGACAGTCAGGATAGGGACCCAAGAAGTCTCGGAAATCAACAAAACTCACCCAACAAACACTAAGCTTATCCAAAAAAGTCTTAGAAAACATTGTACATGACTCTTAAGGGAACACAGGCATATGTACGTGCCCTAAGCACAAACAACATGTGTATGTACGTGACTGTCAAGGGAAAAAACACGTATGCCAAAGAAGACACTGCTTGGGTAAGGGTTATTCCAAGAAACTCAGATACAAAGCAAGATAGAGGTTGTCAAGCAATAGGCGACACAGAAACTCAAGAAAACAAAGAGAATGAAGGATAAAAATCAATAAATACCCCCAAAGGGAGATATCCCCAGTGGGGTCACCAATTATGTTACGAGGAAAATCTCTCTATGGCTAGGGGCAAACCATAATAGACGAAATGACACACATAAATAAACTCTAGTCTCAAGTATGATAGATAAATAGAAATGCTAACAAGAAAAAGCTAGAAGCCTACGTCGTTCCGGGCGTCCGAAGAAGACCGTGGTTGAGCTTACAATCCAATGCTTGATACTTGCAACTTGTCCTCAACATCCAAGATACACAAGCATATGGAAATTATATAGAACATTAGCATATAAACTATCATAATCCATGAACAAGTATAACAAATACGCCCATGGAAAGTAATACAAATATTTGCAACATAGAATTGGATGAGAAAAGAGTGTTTCTATTAATGTAATCAATAGAAGTACATAGGTGACAAACTTTTGTAACAACACATATCGGAACCAAGAAACTAAGTCCCTCTAGATGGGCCTTCACCACTTCAATCCTCCACAAAGGAAAGCTCATAGGTAGTGGAAGTAATTGAGTTTCTCCTTCTCAAGATATGAAGAGCTTGGGGGATGAACAAAAGAAGTTCAGACTTTCAAGGACAAAGGGATGCAGACTCAATATGAAGTGAAATTTCTCTATAGTGTCTTTTCTCTCAATGATGATGATCTTCAAGGCTTGCATATGGCTATATTTATAGTCTTCAAATGGAATTGAAGGGTCAATTTGGAGCATTTCCAGTATATGGAAGGTTAAGGATCATGGATCTCGTGACTAGGCATGGAAACCCAACATATTTTTTAATTTTTAAGCGCAAAACCCAATGTATGCGGGTTGTAATGGATAAACCTACGTATACACAATTTGAATAACTGTGACACGTGTATATGTATAAAACTTTGAATTTTTTACTCTGGAATGAGAAAAATGGGGGATTTGAGTCTACAGAGGGAAATGGAAGACCATCAAAGAAAGATGCATGGAGTGTGGCAAAAATTGCTACAACAAAATCCATTTCCTTTTGTCAATTCCTTAGCTTCTAATATGGATGTTCATATTTGTGCCTGGCCTTTTGAATTACTTTAATGCATTATCCCCACCTCTTGTTTCTTGTCACAATACTATGTCAATTATGCTCATCCAACAAGCTCATTATCTCTCTATTTTTTACCCTTTGTATCATGCTCTTAATCTTTATCATATTCCTTATCAACATCATTCCTACACTCCTTACAAGCTCACTATCCCTCTATTTTTTGCACTCATCATATTCTTAATCTTTATCATGTTTCTTTTTACCATCATCTATGCACTTCTTCCTCATTTATCATGCACTTTTTACTTCTACTTAAAACCTTCACACTACATTTTCTCATCATACTTACACTTTTCCATTTTATTATATACTATTTTTAAATCATTTTTATTTTTGTTGATCTCTTTTCCTGTTAGGGACAAGAGTCAACCTCCTAGGGTCTTCTTGAAAGACTTATCAAGACCCCCCTCTACATTTTTATAGATGTGGTGCTCCTCTTTCTCACTCAAATACTCAATATACTTTGCTTAAAACATAGATTCATAACATCAACACCTGTAAGTGGACCAGGTGGTAAAATAACTGAACATATAATAAATAAATTATAGTAGAAAGATAATAATATCACACGCAATAACATAACAACTACATCCATTATTTCAAGTAATGGGAAAAAAGGTTTTGAAGAAAGACTCTTAGATAGAAAATAAGACGGATGGTCCATAAATCAGAGAGATTTAAATGATTTCATTCATTTCAAATCATAATATGCATAGGAGAAACACACATTAGATCTCATTACTTTATAAAAATTCGGAAGCCACAAATGTTATGAACTCCTGAAATAGCTCTATATGAGAGTAAAAAATAATTACTCATAGATGTTCAAGTTCGAATAAAGCGTTTTCCTATCGCAAAACACAATGTTCCTGATACTTGTTAAAAAATTAAAGGAAATGCATTCATCCAAATGGATTGGGATGGGGCTCTTGTGGACCAAATAAAATAGTATTGATAAACTAGAAGACAAGGAGAAATGCAGTCAGGGATCGACTTTACAAATGAAAAATACACTTAATAAAGCTGGATGATCCAATATTGGGACAAAAAGAGGGGAAATGCTTCAAAAAGAGATGCACTCACAAAATAGTAGAATAATGGCAAATGCAAGGATCTCTCTCTCTCTCTC
>ML791573.1:9790-20180 GCA_009831015.1 Picea engelmannii | reverse complement strand
GCGTTAGGGTCTTCATGTATTTATATCTGACCTTCGAGTCTTCTTGGAATAATTGCTTATTGGTAGTTATTATGGGTTAACTATTTGTGCCAATGATTTCTTGAGCCACTTTTCAATGTATTCCTTCATCGGCGTGACAATGATGTCTTGTTTAACCCTAATCGACAATATCTCTTCCTCAATTTCTTTAAATTTGGAATACAAATGTTCGACTGATGCCAAGTGGTCTTCATTATTATTTACAAAGGTAACAAGCCATCACTTAATTTCATCATCCAGAAATTCAGTGAGATCATCAAACTCACTTTCCCATGAAGATTTAATCAAGCCCAACTCCATGTCTAGTTGTTCTTTAGTTATAACCATAGAATCTCTTATAAGTTATGGGCCTTCAAGATCTTTTACATTTTCAATATCTTTTAGGAATGCATCACTTATTTTGTCATTAATTTTTGTACAGTTGGCAAATGAATCTCATAACGTTTGTATCCTTCCCAACCAACCTACTCTTAATTATTTTATTCTATGGTTTGAAGGCAATTGTTGTTTATTTCTATGATAATCCCTTAAACTAGAAAATTGTGCAATAAAGATATTTTTATAAAAAGATTCATCAAGTTCCAAGTCCCTTTTCAAATATTTCGTGAAGTTGACGATCCTTTGTGATAGATTTCTCAAACTTGCACTGACTTCCCATGCTTGTGAAACAATATTAAGTTTCTTATTAATATTTTCTATGACATACCATCTTACTCCGCTCACCAATTTGGTGGCTTTTCTTAGGTCATGTGTTGATGTCCCTAGTGTACCTAGAGGCATTTGATCCGGAGAAATAATAGCTAGTGGTTTAACAAACAATGGTTTAGGACTCAATGCACCCTCAAGTTCACTTACTCTTCTTTTTAATCTATTATTTTCTAACTCTTGCTCTAAGATGGAATGAGTAAGAGTGTTTCTAGTAGTTATATGCAATTTGAGAAGTCTCGGGGGTCCGAACCCTGAAACGTCCACCTCACAATTCCATTTTTGAGTTACTTTCTTATTTTTAACTTGGACTTTTTCTATTTGCAACTTTTTCTTTTCTTTATTATATTGTGCATTGTTCAATGTCCATGATTGTTGTTAAAAAACTGTCGGCCCCTCTTGGGCCAACTCCTCTAAAATTCATTGACTTTCAACAATTCGTAGTGCTACCTAGTTGGGTACAATGGAACTACCTATTTCCATATATGTTGCATTCCTTAGGATTCCCGAATTCTGTGAATCCTTCTTGCTTGAGCTTCTCTTTCTTTTCTGATGTGATACGACATGTGTTCTTTCAAAATTATAATGAGGAGGGTTGTCTTCATCATCTCCTCCAACATGCCCTTCATTATTATCTTCTTTTCTTATATTTTATTCTTGTTTCTTTTGTGCGGAGAAGGAACCCCTACGTGTATGGGGGGCAAAAGAAGATTGAAGATTGGTCGCATCTTTACCTCTTTGCCTTGTTTTGTTTTGTTATCGCTAAGTTTTGAAACTAACCTCGGTGACCAAATCATCATTGCATATATGTTTCTCCTTTTTCTTGGGGGTATTTAGATCATTATCATCAATTCCTTCAATAATCCTTGTGAAAATATTACTATATCTCATGGATTCCAAATGTTCAGAAAACAATCCTTCAGGGTCAAAACCTTTCAGGGGTTGTGCTTCCTTAATATTAATTGTGTTAATCATTTCAGAAAATTCAATTAGATGGGAGGAACTTCTCATAGTTGTATTGGCAAAAAGGATAGACCATGTTTTATACTTTCTACATACTTTTGCAACAAAATATCTATCATAAACAAATGTCGAGAGAAGAAAATGGCTTCCCTTATAACCATACAACCTAGTGTAGGTATGGTCTTCTTGGTGTACACAAACTCCCTTTCCTTTGAGGAAATCCTCAACCTCTTGAGTTATCCTTGTTGGTGCCACTCCAGTCAACAAGTATCTAAATTCCTTAACAAATTTATCTTGAATGAGGCAAAAGTGGAATGGTGCCAATGATTCAAACTTCATTCTCAACATTCAAATTACTTCTTAAAGAAAATTCCTCAAAAACATTGCAATAGGAAATGACCAGGACCAGATATGTAGTCATGAAAAACCTTTGAATCTTTAAATAATTGGATAACTGATAAGAATCTCATTCACAATTACCTTGGCCCCGTCGAAGATATTTTCTTTTCAGAAAGAAAAATGCAAGACATATAAAAATGACCTGGGAATGTGAGAAGTATATTCTCGTCCCATCAGACATGTGAATAGCCATGAAAAATCCCAATACGGCTCCAACAACATTGATATATCTATAGTTGAAAGGTCAGCCACCATTTTTGCAAAAGGAGCCATGAAATCCTTTAACAAATTTACCCCACCACCTAGGAATCCATAAAAGAGTCAACATCTAAAAGCTCGATACTTTTGTTGGAAATGGGCAATCTAAACATCCTTCTAAACAAATTGGGAGTTAATGGAACATGGTTCTTCCCTTCAACTGTTACTTGGATTGTGCTATTTTTTTAATCAAACATGCGGGCACACCATGAAACCAACTCCCTAAAGTCAAATACTTCAGGCATACAACCAACATTTACTAAGCCAATCATCCAAATTTTGTTATTTTGCTTTTGCTCAAGAGTTAGACTCTGAAACCACTGATACACAGTTGACCAATGGAAGTCTTTATCTTGGCACACAAGAGAGTTAACAATATCTCCACAAAAAGGCTCTTCCCTCCTTCTAGTTGTCATATTTCTTATTTTTCCAATGCACTTTGATATACATGACACTGAATTACATAGCTTAAGTTGTTTAAAGGTTAAGTGCATGAATAATATTTACTAAAACATTCATTCAACACGTATAAATTTCCTTCGAAATATGGGCAACCATAAATGGAAGTTATTTTGAAAAGCAAGTGGTTCATGGAAAAATGGGAAAATCAATCCACATTAACCTTGGATCACTACCATTTATCTCGCGAATCAGAACTCATAAATGTACCATAAATTAACCTTGAACAATGTGCAAGGTGCACAATATCAATGAAGATTTTACTAAGTGTGGAACAAGGTAGAGAGAAATCATTCATTTAAAAATTTCAATTGTGCGGAAGTGAAGGTTGTGTGGGAGTGCGAAGGTAAAGGTTGTGAGGGGTTCTCCGCACAAGGGTTGTGTGGGAGAACGATTATGCGGAACAAAGTATGTGCAGAGGAAAGGATGTGCAAAGAATAAGTTGTGTGAAGGAAATGATTTGCTTTACCTTCTCCACACACAAAAATAAATGAAAAATAACTAAGTGTTGGCATGTGTAGAAGATAGGTTATGCGGAGGAAGAGTTTGTATTGAGTGTGAAAGAATACTTTTATAATAGAGAATCTCCGCACCACACAAGGAATCCTCACACATCACAAACCATAAAAATGACTAAGTATTATGTACAAATAAAATTTTCCAATCATATAATAAAACTATAAGAAAACAATAAACTATAAAATGAAAAGAAAAACTATAGAAAATGGTTCTATACAAGGCTAAACTTGGAAATCAAAAGTGATACATGAAAATAGATCAATAATTTTATTATTTTTATCTCAATATTATATATATAATTATAATATATTTAAAAAATATATATATATTTTTTTAACTTCGAAATGGTTAAAGTTTAATATAAAGTCAATTTTAGTGAAGAACGAGTCACCACTTTACGGTTGAATGACTATGTGATTGTAATATGTGTGACGAACTTTGAAAGTGAATGACTACGTGATTGTAATATGTGTGATGAGCTTTAAAAGTTTTGACACCACATAAGTTAAAAATTTCATTAATTGAGCCTTCTGGTAGGTTATCAATTCCAATGACACATTTAAAAATAAAAATAAAGTATAAAGTTATGCAAATTTCAAGACAGAAAAGACATCCTTTAATTTTGATAATTAAACATATCATTATTATATTATTAGTTTCATATCATTCTTTAATTGTCTTTTTCACTAACACACAAAGTCGTCCTAAAAATATATTGGAAAATGGTGAGCATTATATTAATGATGTAAAAGTGAAGCAAATTTATTAAGGTGATTATTTAACTTGTATTTAAGACGCACGAAAAATATCGATTTTTGTTCCACAAGAAAAGCAGGAAAAAGGAAAATATCGATTTTTGTTCCACAAGAAAAGCAGGAAAAAGGAACCCTCTCATTTATAATATATGAATTTTTATTTAATGTAAATGTATATTTTAGATTTCACCATCGACCTTTTAAGTAAAAGTGTGGATTTATTTAAAAATAAAAGCATATATCACATCTTCACTATATACAAATTTATAAAGCAAATATGATAATATATTTGTTAAGTATTTGTAGAATTAATATATTTCAATTATTATAATTTATTTGTATAACTAGTTTATCGTGATCTTGGAAAGTTTTTAATAATAATTTATAATTTTTTAATCATTTCAATTTAGTAAGTTAACTTATAGTGGTTTTAGGAGGTAACACTTGTTATTTGTCAATTTTCAATTATTGTGATTTATTTTTAATAACAAGTGAAATTGTGGAAATTGTTAATATATATTGTGATGATAGTAGTTTACTTCTTTATAGTTTCACTCATAACAAGTTAGAGAGTTTACATTGATTATTTATAAATTTGTAATCATTGCATAGGATTTCTCTCATGGTGTTTGGGGAGGTGTATTCTTCTCACTTATATTCCAATTTATTTAAAATAGAAAGTGAACTTTTATAGTTTTATTTATAAATTTGTAATTATTGTATAGGATTTTTCTCATGGTGTTGGGGGAGTGTATTTTTCTCACTTATACTTATATATATCATATATCGTTCCAATTTATTTAAAATAGAAAGTGAATTTGTGAAAACTATTATTGCATTTATATTATCATGGTTTATGTAGTTTATTTTCATGTGGTGACATTAATATGTTGGTTTAGATAGATGGGAAACTCATAGATATTTATTTTTTCTTTTAAAATGTCTATGGTGTAGAATGTTGGATCGAGTCATGTTGTTTTGTGAGAACATCTTTATTGCTTCGCTTCATTAGCCTTGATATTGATAAACCACTATCACATGGCTTTTCAATGGATGCTCATGATCTCTCTAAGGGTGAGATAAACAAGGGTATTCATACTAAGGTTTACTAAGCCTACCTTTCGTCCACAAGGTTTGTCAAGCTTGGAAAGCTACTTTCTCACAAACTTCAACGTTACTCAAACTTGTATCTCTAGTGCAATGATGGGCTCATTCAACTCCTAGGTTACATTATAGTCCAATTACCTTACAACATGAGGGCCCCTCTTGTGCAACTCAAAGTTTTAAACCACCAACTTTGCATTGAGATAGAGCATCATATTCCTCGGGAGTACTGTATTTTTTATATCTTCTCATTAGGCCTACGACTAAGGACCACTTTATATTTTGATGCTCTCTCTCTACTATGATATTAGACAATGGTTATTTTGTCTCTTTAGAGATTTACATAGACACCCATGGCTTATGAGAAGTAGAGATGCTTAGCTCTCTTCCTCCAAAGATGTTCAACCTTCATCAACAAATTACTAGTGACCAGTTCCCCAAACCAACATTCACTGGATTGATTACCTCTTATTTCCATCCCTTTGACACTAGTTGGAAGAGGCCCCATGGCTAACTTCCAAGCTCACATGATAGCCTATGAGGTGTCATAAACCTAAACATTGCCATGGCCTCATGCTCATCACACATTTCTCCGTAGTCTTAAATGTTAAAAGTGCTTCTCTAGAGCAACATGTCAAAACTAAGGAACCTCCTTCTCCTTGAGCTTCTTCATTGTTCCCCTTCTGGTTGGGATGGTGCTTCCCAATTATTTTCTTCTCTTTTTTCCTTCTTTTGAGTTATTTACCGATTGGGATGTGATTTCACCTTCTCCATGTTGTCTTTACATAAAGTATTCCTTACAATTCTATGAATCAACTTTAATTTTTAGTGGACATTAAAATCTAAACTAAATTATAATAATCTTGAGATGTTTGCACTAATATCTTATAAATTTTAATAACTTCAGTTCAATTATTTGCAATTTCACTTATAATAAATTAATTTTGATAATTCAAGTTACTTGTTTTAAACTTCATCTATAAAGAATTTTAGAATAAATTTCTACCCTTTGCTTATATTTTTTTGGTCAATCACACTTCACATAATTACAATTTCTCGTGTTCAAACTATTTATAAATTTTTTATTATTACAATTTTTTTAATGCAACGAAAGTTTACATTAATATAAAAGGGTTGTGTCGTAGAAAACAATAGAGTCATACAAAATTACAAAAAACATTTCCTGGACTGAGCATATTTCTAAGATAAAAGAGACATAATCTAAAGCATTTTCCATGTAGGCATTCCAAACATTTTTACAAGTTATTTGTTTTACATACTGACCCAACAAAAAAACTACTCTAAAAACATAAACTGGTTATCGAGGTACATTATCATGAACTCCCACCCCTCAATAGAATGAGGGGAGCCATCTTCAACTTCCATGGGAATCAGATTGTAACCCACAATGTCTTCATCATTCTATCACTCATGCATGGAATTCATTGTGCCTTGATTGTTTGAAACCAAAAAGGGAGAATCTCGATGCTGCAAAATAACTAATGACCGAAGATGTTGACATTTAACCTCTAGTCCATCCATCCTTTGCATTTGAGTCGAAAATAGATTCATTGTGTTTTTTGCGATGGTAGCATTGACCTGCTCCAGGTCTGAGAGCTTCGTAGAAATGTACTAAAGGTTGTCGTTGTTCACTTGGGTGACCTCCTCATGTTGTTGGAGTATTTTCCTGACCTCTGACAAGTTAGAGCTATCCATACCTATCCTACAGAGACTGTGCACCAAACCACAAATGGGAAGACCACACCACACAATCCTAGAGCAAAAATTCCCAATTCGATTTGAAAAAGATAAGAAGAAAGGGATGCAGTCTGTTCTAAAAATGCAGGACTAAAACATATACATTTCCACCAAAAACTAACACAGTAAGAGGCAACCTGAAGACTAGGGGATTCTTGGTTAGAGCCGAAGGAGCAACTAGCATCGAGGGAGGAGAAACTTCCAAATCCACCACCCGAATTCATCGTTAACCACCCATAAAGGCCTAAAACCTCACCCACAATCCGTCGATGCACCTCACTAGTCCAAACCCTCCAACACACTAAAAACCCTTGAGTTGAGAATCACCATGATCGATTTCCTCCCACATTTCGTAAGGGTCTCACACACTTTGCATTGATTAATCTCTCTCTATGTCCCATGCACTTCAAATGTGTGGGAAACCTTATTGTTTTTCCATCCATCCATTGACACATCCAAATGTTGTTTGGCATTAATTATGGATTGAGTTATGATAAAATTGTTAAGGAATAGGGAGGTGTCCCCTTACACCATTTTTATAGAGGTTCCCGGGCTTAAAAAGGAAGCAAACTTAGCCCAATAATTTTCCTTCGAGTTTAGTTCCCGCTTAATATGGAAAAGGGATACTTCTTCGAAGGCGGAAAGGAAATTTAGAATCCTTGGTATGAGTACATTTAACTTGCTTCTTCCCAACTAACACTTGCCAATCATAGCTCAAATTACCAACATCGAATCTCCTAGAACCAAAAACATGGTTACCCCTTCTTCTTTTGCAATAGAAACACCTCTCCATAGGAAGTATGCCTCTGCAATGTTGTTAGACATTCCCAAGTCCCCATGCATAAACAACTATTCTATTTCCTCCAAGATAATGAAAACTCCCCTACACTTGCAACCCCTAATTACAATTTCTCATCTTTTAACTATTTATGATTTTTTTATTATTACAATTTAATCCTAACATAAAATGAACTTGTGAAAACTACTATTATAAAAATCTATTCTATTTCCTCAAAGAGATCTGAGATAATGAAGACTCTCATACACTTGCCATGCCTAATTACAATTTCTCATCTTCTAACTATTTATGATTTTTTATTATTACAATTTAATAATAACATAAAGTGAACATGTGAAAACCATTTTTTTTTTTTTTTTGTAACTAGGGGAATTGGTAACAACGGTAGTATCGTACTCACATGACACAGGGTTGAATCCTGTCGGCTGCCTTATAACCCCTAGGGAGGAATGCATAGCCCGCAAGCACGCGCTCCGAGTAAATTGGGGTGAGAATCAACCTTGAGACCTCTTTTTACATATTTCCTTCCATTTACACGGCACTTGCCAATCGGTCTACACCCCTGCGGGCCTTGTGAAAACTACTATTACATAATCATTATAGTTGGTTTATGTATACAATTTTGACGGTTTGTATTGGTTATTTAAGGGTTTGTAAATTTAAATTTTCTAATGTTAAGTTCAAATTATCAAATTTATATTATAATATCACTCTAATGTAGATGAAAAGTTGAAAATAATATCACTCTAATGTAAATGAAAAATTGAAAAATTAAATTAAAATAAAATTGTGATTTTAAAATTTGTAAAATTACAGATTTAGATTATTAAACCGAAGAAATAGTTATTAAACATAAGGAAATGGAATAGTTTTCTATATAATTAACTTATCTTAAAAATAAAAATAAAATTTTTGAATTTATAAAATTACAAATTTAGATTTTTAAATAGAAGGAATAGTTATTAAACAGAAGGAATAGTATTTAACACAATAGGTAAGTATTTTGAATTTTTAATTCTTTCCTTAATTTTATTTTTTTTGTAAGTGAGTGTGAGTATTTGTATTACTAAGAAAGACTAATATATAGAAAAAAGGAACTCTCTGGTTTGCCATAAAGGAAACCAACCCAGGGGTTTCGCAGTTGCGTTCTTTGAGATAACATAGGGGTATGGATGGACTGCCACATTGGGAAACCGGTCCAATCCCATCATATTCAGTTTTGACAAGCTAATCCCAACAAAACCAAAAAAACACAAGACAACAATTACGACTGACCCAGTAATATTCCCTGATCATTTGCTACCCGATGCTAGTCTAGGATTATGAGATTCTTCTTACCATCTTTCACCTTGTCCTTGCTCTCTTCCCTTTGGGCCACCATGTGGGTCTTCCTAATTCGGGTTGGTGCTCCATTCCCATCAGTAGGTGTGATGTCCATATGGTGGACGTAGTGTAAGTATAAGTGGAATTGGCCAACCATTCGCTCCAGCTTCTCCTGTTGATTCTTCTAGGCCTCTGCAATTCGTTTTGTACTGGCGTCCAGGGTGTTGAGGCGACTCGGGATTTCTTTTAGCAATTGTTTTTGGGCCTTGTTACCCTTCCAGCTGGCAACTTTATTTTATGTTCTCACTTTGCCTATTAACATCTTTGTCTGCCATGCCATCTATACCGTCTTGTGGTAGAGTGTTTCCCTGGCCTGCGTGGTCCCTAGGTCTGTTATCCAGTCCGCTTCTTGGCTCAGCTCCTCCCAAGCTTTGCCCTTGCGCTTGGCAGTGATTTCCCTCTCCCATCTGGTGATGGTCGCTTGACCCTTCGGTTCGACCAACGCCTGGAAGGTACCCTTGGCGTCTTGGGTTGCTTGATCCATCCTTGAAATCTTCCTATGGCTTATCAGATTATTGTCCCTCTGGGTGTTTCTTTTGACGTGCATTTTCTTCATACACACCATCTTGGCTAGCTTGTGGCGGTTCTTTCCCTGAATTCTCCTCATGTTCCTATCTACCCAGGGGTTCCTTCTTGCCAGGCCCTTGTTTTTGTGGTGGCCTCTTCTGCTGCCCTTTGTCCAACTGCATCTATTCCTAGTGCTTCACCTCTTATGGAAGTTCTCATGTTGCGGGCTTGTCCTTGCAATCATGGTCTGCTGAGTCCCGTCCTTTTTCTCTGTCTCGGTATGTGTGACCATGACAGTCCGATCGTTATCCTTGTGCCGACCCTTTGTAACACCCTGTTTTCCCCAAATTTGTAATTAATCCTAATACAGGAATTACCATGCTAAAGCATGATGAAAATGTAAATAACACTATGAATTTATATTGCAGGACTGCTGAGAGGGGATGTGCGGAAAAGAGACCACGATGGTCGTGGAGGGCACCTTGAAAAAGGGGCGTTAACTTCCACCATGAATTAAAGACCGTATTTGGACTCCACTGGCCCGGAGAACCAAAAGCGGCTCGCTAGCCCCGAAATTAATGGCTCGCAGACTGGTAGGAGGATGTCTTGATGAGGGATGGGAGGATGAGCCGCCCATCCGTAGGGACGTCAGGCCTGATCAGCGCGAGGGAAATCGTGCCACACGCAACCTCGCGAGGGGATAAGGCGTATGGCTGGAACGATTGACGGGGGGGCGGACGCG
>ML791572.1:337570-397115 GCA_009831015.1 Picea engelmannii | reverse complement strand
CAATTCAATAGAATTATTTTATTGACTTTTTATCTTGATGAAAGGTATTGATTGGCCATTCTTTGACACTTAATGAATTTTGACAGCTTGGCTGTCGTTCTCACCACCCATTTTTAATTATGATAAATTTTTATTTTTTCAATTGAATAGAATTATTTTATTGACTTTTTACCTTGATGAAAGGTATTGATTAGCCCTTCTTTGGCACTTATTGAATTTTGAATTTTGACAGCTTGGCTGTAGTTCTCACCACCCTTGTGGTTCTTTTAGCCCTACCCTACCCGGAATAAGGGTCTTATTTTTTTTAGTCCTATTCTGCCTGGAATAAGGGTCTTATAATGGTTATTGGAAAATTTTAAGGATTAAATTGTGTTGTTGAGTTAATTTTTCATTGTTTTTTCCAAAAAAAACATCATTATTTTAAAAAGGATTTGCTCAAATTCTATAAAATAAAATTATTTTATTTTAAAAATAGTTAAAATTTTGTACAAACTATATAAAGTTCTTAAAAATTTGAATATTTTTTACAAAAATATAATCAAACATTGTATAACAGGCATATTAAAAATTAATAAACTTACCAAAATTTATACATTTTAAAATAAATTTTTATTCTACTTTATTAAATAAGTTGTCATAAAACCATGAGATTGAGCTAGGCACTAAGGAAGCAAATTAGTTTTCCAAGTCCTTAAAGATTTATAAAATTAAAAAAATTAAAGAAAAATTCTATCATTATTCTATCATATACACTTCAATTATATTTGTCAAATCCAATTAATGTGTTTGGTTTTCATGTGTCTATTTTTGTAAGGCGATGTAGATAATTATAACACTTCAATTATATTTGTCAAATACAATTAATTTGATTGGTTTCCATGTGTCTAGTTTTGTAAAGCGATCTAGAGGAGACAAGGTAGTCATAGCTTCTTAAAACACAAGCTAACAAACCAAAAGACACTTTAATCATATTTAAAATATTTATAAAATTTATATTAAATTTATAATAAAAAAAAAATTGTATATTTAAAATATTTATAAAATTTATATTAAATTTATAATAAAAAAAAAAAATTGTTTATTTTTTATATGAAATATCAAAATTATTAAAAATTAAAAATTTATATATTAAATTTATAACCTAAACTCACTATAATAACATAAATTCATTATAATAAATTTGAATAAACTCATTCTAATAAAATAATTTTATATACCCTCGATTTTCATGTAGACAATCTTGTGACCAAAATACACCATGGCTTATATGGTTTATAGTTTGTCTTCATCTAGGCATGAGATGGAAGGCCAAGGCTATTCCTAAGGGGTGTATAATAACATAAACTCACTATAATAAATTTGAATAAACTCACTATAATAACATAATTTTATACACCCTTGATTTTTATGTAGACAATCTTGTGAAAAAAATACACCATGGTTTATAGTTTGTCTTCTTTTAGGCATGAGATGGAAGGCCAAGACTATGCCTATGGGTGTAGTAGAACATTCTTGTTTCTCTCTTAATTGACATGTAATTTTATAAGATTGTTTAATTTACTTTTCCTTTAAAGGAAACCATCTTATATATTCATACTTTATTAGTTCCTTCTCTTTGGGTTGGTAGGGACTATAGTAATTGATTCTTTGTTTTGATATTAGTTTGGCACATAAATCAATATATTTTTATTGTTTTAATTTTAAGTTTTGATAAATTATACATTTCTTCTCATCCCATTTCATGTTTTTACTATAACTTTTAAGTTTGAGGCCTTATTTGGCCTCTTCCCAAGGCAAATCACATGCATTTCCCACCAACATCTTACCTTAAACTTAGTAAAGTAAATAATCAAGAATAAAGGGGAATTAATGCTTAGTGTTTACCGTAGTTAGCATTAATTCCCAACATTAAATGCTTAGTGTTTACCGCATGCATAAAACATAGTCCATAAACCGTTGTTTTGGTGTCTCTAGTTAGTTGCCAACCGCCCTCGACTTCCACCTCCACCTGGTCATTTGCATGTCTTACACCTGAATAGAGTCGGTTGACCCTGGGCTATTACATAGATCCATTGTCATGGAGGCATTCCATGTTCCCTCTCTTCACCTAGTTGATTCCCCCTTCCTCCCACTATTTCTTGGCGTGTGCTCTGGCTAATGCTACTTACAACCAAAGTTTCTTAGCATGTGCTTGGTTGTTGTTGACTCCCTATCTATTAGCTCTGCATGCTCCCCCTATTTCTGTAACACACCCATGATGGGCAAAAAAAAAAAAAATGTCGTCCTCCTTACAGGAACAAATCCTATCTCTCTACAAGGTCTAATTTGGACCGTCGAGGAACCAACCCGATCTTCCTTTCAAGGATCCCCGATTCTAAAGCCAAAAGACTCTCTGAGACCTTGATGGTCTTGTTCTGTAATTAAACACGGAACCTTTCGGCTCCTTGGTGCAGTTTTAATGGCACCCACGACCTTCCCTTTCGCTCCCTTGCAAAATCTCTGAGTATTGGGCGTTAGCTCCTTTTATGGATAAGCCCCCTCTTGATGTGACCTTGGGAAATGACCTTACGGGACCACACAATTGTGGACACGGCCAAAGGCGGTTTGAATCAAACTTCATTTCGGCCCACAATTCTCCTCAAGCCTCCACATGACCTCTTTTCAAAACCACAGTTTGAATTGCGACCCGCCCTCAACTTTTTATCGTCCACGCAACTCTTGTCCCCGCAATGCTATGGGACCATCGTTCTCCTGATCTTGACGGTACTTCTAAAACTGGTGGTTCCAATATGCCCCTCTCAGACCTATGACTCAGATCTGACTCTTGCAAAATAAACGGACAAGATCTCCTTCGTGGTTTCGGGTTTTGGGAGTTTCAACTCTCAAACCCTACTCTCTTCTGTACTTCAATATTTCGAGTTGACGATCTGTGAACACCTGTCCTCCCAATCAACGAACGTTCCTTTACTTCGAGTGGTTGACCTTTCAGCTGGATCAACGGTCATGTGGCCCTCTTCTTGATCAACGGTCGAGATCTCCTTCGGGTTTCGAACTTCTGAGATTTCAAATCTCAAACTTCCCCCTTTTTTCCCAATGGATTTTATCTAAAGGTTATAATCCACTGACATGTGTCCTCTTGATTTGACAATCGAGGATTAATTTGGGTCTTTACTCAAAATCCAAAGATTTTCTCCACATCTCCCTTTGATCTGATGGCTATGAATTACTTCGGCTATTCATCCAGAGTTCTCAGAACTACACCACGCCTCCTCTGAATCCGACAACTCAGATCCACTTCGGGTGATCCGACACTTGATATTCCCTTCGGACGATTTGACGACTCAGCTTCACTTCGGCTAATCGAACTGTCGAGATTTACTTCGATTTTTCGGAAGTTCGGACTTTGAAATCTCAACTCGCAAACCTTTCCTTCTCCTGAATATATGGTATCTCATAGCTCAGATTCACCTTGGCAATCCAATGCTTGAGATTCACTTCGGGTGATCTGATGGCTCATATTTGTTTCAGTTCATCAGACGATTATGATTCACTTCGGATTTCTAGGACTTCAGACTTCGCAAATCTCAAATATCAACAAAGAAAATCTCGAATGGATTTCCCAAAGCTGTTGATCTGACGGCTCAGATTCACTTTGGCAATCCAACACTTGAGGTTTACTTCATATTTGCAACCGAAATTCACAGATTCACACCACCGGTCCTCTAGATCTAACAGTTCAGATCTACTTCGGACAATCTGATGGTTGATGTTTTCTTCGTGTCTCTACCCAGAATCCGTAGATTCACGCCACCTGTCCTCAGGATCTGACGGTTGAGATCTACTTCAGACGATTTAATGACTCATATTAATTTCAGCTGATCAAACGACTGGGATTCACTTCGGGTTTCTGGCTCTCTGGAATTCGGGAATCTCATATCTCAAACTTTGGTAAGTTCTCTCTCTTGTATGCACGAAGAACTAAGGCTCGTGCATCTTGCTCCGATCATACGGTTGTCGATCCTTTGCACTGTGATCTAACGACCGCTATTGCTCCTCCTCCTAAGCTTCTAATCTCTTGTAACTTAGAATATTTCTCAGTCGTCAAAGGTCTCAACCTTTGTTTCCCCTACGAGTCTGACTCTTGGATCTCGTCAATACTTACGAAAAGTGATACCCATTTTGAGCTTGATCCTTAAAGGATTTTGATTTCCCACGCACTCCTTGCGTTCGGGGATTTTGATAACTCATTTTAAGGATTTATTGAAAAGAAATTCTTCTCTCCCTCCTTGTGTTCCTCTGTTCTGGTTCTTTGATGCTTGGTCGCTTCTTGATGCAGATCGATGGCTCGCAGTAATTACGAGGACCCAACGTGCATGCCCTTTAATAAAGAGCTCAACCTCCGCAATCTGGAAGTATTAACCAAACTTGTTCGAGTCAGAGTCGTTGATCTCCCAGCCGAAGGGATCAATGGCAATGGTGAATTACGGGCCGTGAACTAGCGCGGCCGCTACTTCCACCTCCGCACTCCGCAATGACTCTCGACCCTCGATCTTTGTTCATAGATCGACGGTTGTAACAATTAGACATCTCAGAGCTTCAAGATCCAAGGTTCCTAGACCCAGGTCACCTAGATCCTCCGATAATTCTTGGGCTATGATCCCTGCTCTTAGTCAGGTCTTCAGTTAAGGACATAGGCGTAAGTTCCAAGTCTCCTAGACTATTGGTCTAAAGGAAACACCTTCCCAACTTGCAGGACTTTAAGCTCTAAGTCAGGCAAGGTAAATTGTGTGTTTATAAAGACGGTAGCTATGCCAAGAGGCTTTCTGCGACTCTGGAATAGTGATGTAGCTCCCTTGGACACTGCCTTCAAGTCACTAAACAGGGACATAGGGGAAAATCAAGCAGACATATAGGTTCTCAAGGAAATGAATGCATATTCATAACTTAATCATTCAATACAGAGAAAGAACCCTTTATAGACATATAAATACTTGCATACATCCATTATTTACAATTCAAGCATAAGGCAAGAAAACGCTTATCAGAACCATATAGTGTGATGCAACTATTGAAAGGGGTGCCCGTTTCCACCCAACCATACGCTAAGTCACTCCCAACAGATTTATCACTAGCCACCCCCGACCTTAAGACATGATGCTTTGAGATTCAATCGCTTACTTCCAACTCAACGAAATTTAGGGATGAAGCTTACTCTCCTTGTCCCCATACAAAAATAGATAAGGATGAAGGTTACTCTCCTTCTCCTGGCTCAATCTCTATTTTCTGTGATCAGAACTCACTATTCCTCTTTCAGACCTTCCTCAGACCCAAGAGATTCCTCTCTTGTCTCTGCATTTTTCTTCACAAGTCTTCCCTCGCCCACCAAACTCCCTTTCTTTCCTTCCTCAGCAAGATTGTGTGTGGCTCAAATTTCCAGTCCGTGGTCAGGTCTAGAATCCTTACGGATGGGCAGTCTGCCCCATCCCCTCATTAACTCTTGAGGAGGCATTCCCACCTACCAGCCCGACTGTAATTCATTCATGGGTTAGGGGGTTGTTCTGATCTGAGCAAATTAATTCCAACATGGTACTAGTTCGGTGGAGGTTAACGCAGCCATTCCTGGTCCCCTCCACCACCTTTCATAACATTTATGTGTTCTTTCTTAGCACATCCCCTCTTTCTGTAGTCATGCAACACGTAACCATTTTCTATTTAAATAACATAATTTACCTTCATCGACCTTGTACACAAGGTCCATCAAGTCAAACATTCATACTTTTAAGTTTCCCTTAGTTCCTTGGCCCATATAGTTATATTTACAAACTGGGGGAAACAGGTTGTTACAATTCCCTCCCCTTTAAAGGAACATCATCCTCAATGTTCCATCTTTCATCATGACATGTATGTACAGGAGTAAACAAAATTGGATATGCATGTCTCATGGAATCCCCTATTTCCCACGTAGCCTCATCTAGGCCAAAGTGTTTCCATTGCACCTTGACCTATGCAATGGTTGAGTTCCTGAGTGAGGTTTCCTTCCTGTATAATATGCATTGGGGTTCTGGTAGGAATTCTCTCTCCGTCTCCACCTGGATCATAGACTAGTCAATTATATGATTAACATCATGTAAATATTTATTCAATAATGAAACATGAAATATATTATGTGTTTTTACAATGGGAGGAAGTGCTAGCCTATAGGCTATAGGTCCCACTCTATCTAAGACTTCAAAGGGTCCCCAATACCGAGGTGACAACTTGGCACAGGCTCCCATTCTCAAGGAACTCTTCCTGGTTCTAACTCTGAGATAGACATGGTCTCTGGTCTTGAACTCTCTGGGAGTTCTCTTTTTGTCGGCATAACTTTTATGTCTATCTTGAGAAATCTTCAGATTTTGTCTTATATGAACCACTTGTTGTTCCATTTCTTTCAGCATGTCGGGTCTGATTGTAATTCTGTCCACTAGGTTACTGTAGCTGATTGGAAGCTTGCATTGTCTACCTATAGAGGGCTTCAAGAGGGCTCATCTTCAAGGATTCATGATAACTTTTGTTGTAGGCAAACTCTACCAATGGTATGTAGTCTTCTCACTTCTTAGGTTGATGCATTACATGCATCCTTAGCATGTCTTCTACTATTTGGTTCACTCTTTCTATCTATCCATCATTTTGAGGGTGATAAGTTGTGTTGAACAATAATTTAGTCTCAAAACCAACCATTAGGGATTTCCAAAATCTTGAAGTAAATTTGGTGTCTTTGTCAGATATAATTTCCTTGGGCATGCCATGCAGTGTGAATATATCCTTCATGAAGATGTTGGAAATATCTATTGCCTTCCAGGTTGACTTGACAGGGATGAAATGGGCAGACTTACTCAGTTTGTCCACCATGACCATGATGGCATCATTTTTCTTGGTCGACTTTGGTAGTCCGGTGATGAAATCCATGGAGATGGTTTCCCATTTCCATTCTGGGATTGGCAGGGGTTGTAACAATCCTGCTGGATGTCGGTGTTATGCCTTAACTTGCTGGCATTCTAGACACTTAGCTAGATAGTTAGCTATGTCTTTCTTCAACCCAGGCCAATAGAATTGTTTCCTAGTGGTCGTGATCATATTCTAGTATCTTGGGTGACCAGTATATGTTATCTTATGTAGTTCATCCATTATGAACCTCTTCAATTCGTAACAACTTGGAATATGCATTTTTTTTCTGTAAGTCAACAGCCCTTCCTTGAGCATCTAGTAGCCTCATACTTCATCCATGTAGGCTCTTTTCTTAGGTATGAGGTCACAGTCTTGAAGAATGCATCTGTCTCTTGTGCATTTCTAACTCTTTCCCTTACATTTGTTTCACAGAAACTTATTGCTTCTAGATGAATCATTTTTATACTCCTATTAAGAGCATCAACCACCCTATTTTCCTTTCCTTTTATGTGTTTGATTTCGAAATCGAATTCACTTAGGAGAGCCATCCACCTAGATGGCCTGGCATTGAGTTTTGGTTGATCAAACAGGTGTCTCAATCCACAATGATCTGTCATAAGCACAACTCTCCTACCCAGGAGGTAGTGCCTCCACATTTTTAAAGCATGTGCTATGGCAGCCAATTCTAGGTCATGGGTCACATAATTGATCTCATTCTCATTTAATTTCCTGGATGTGTAGCAAATTACACGTCCCTCTTGCATAATAATTCCTCCAAGTCCTTCCTTCCAAGCATCTGTACACACAAGGAAATCATTATCCGGGTCTGCAATCTTTAGCATGGGTGCATGGGTCAGGAGGTATTTTAGTTCTTGAAATCTTTCTTCACATTTCAATGTCCAAATGAATTTAATCCCCTTTTTTTGAAGGGCAGTGATTGGACAACCAATATTGGAAAACCCTTTTATGAACCTTCTATAGTATCCCGCTAATCCCATGAATGATCTGATATATGTTACATCCTTTGAAGTAGGCCATTCCATAATAGATCTGATCTTTTCGGGGTCTACTTCCACTCCTTCCTTAGAAATGACATGGCCTAGGTAATGGACTTACTTCTGAAAGAAGTCACACTTGCTAAACTTAGCGTAGAGATGATGTTATCTTAGTACTTGAAGTACGAGTCTAAGATGTTCTTCGTGCTCCTCCATGTTCTTGGAGTAGATTAGGATATCATCAATGAACACCAATACAAATTTGTCCAGAAATTTGCTGAGTACATTATTCATCAAGCACATAATAGTGGTGGGGGTATTGGTTAACCCAAACGAGACCACCACGAATTCATAGTGACCATACCTCGTCCTACAGGTTGTTTTGTGGATGTATTCATCCTTAATCCATACTTGATGGTAGCCATACCTTAGGTTGATCTTCGATAAGATGGAAGCACCTCCCAATTGGTCAAACAAGTCATCAATTTTTGGTAAGGGGTACTTTTTCTTTATGGTTCCCTTATTGAGTTGTTTGTAATCTATGCACAGTCGGAATGTGCCATATTTCTTTTTCACAAACAGGACAGGCACTCCCCATGGAGATACATTGGGTCAGATGTAGCCTTTGTCCATCATCTCCTTTAGCTGTAGCTTGAGCTCAACTAGCTCTGGCGTGCTCATTCTATATGGTGTTCTAAATGCTGGTATCGCTCCCAGTGTAAGCTCTATCGAGAAGTCAATATCCCTTCTCATAGGTAGACCTGGTACTTCTTCTGGGAATACATCATTTTACTCTCTTAATATGGGGTGGTCCTCTAGGTTTGGTTTGTCGTCCTCAATAGATTCCAATACCTGTATGGAATATAAGGAACACCCCTTTCTGCAAAACTTTTTCATTTGGAGGGCTGATATTTTCCTCACTAAGATAGGATTCTGAATCACTTGGAGGGTCGTCTTTCTCCCTTCTTCATTTACACATTCTAAAGTTTTATAATAACAGTCCAATTTAGTTTTGTAAGAATCCAACCAATCCATACCAATCAACAAGTCATAAGATCCCAGTGGAAGTATGTTAAGGGTCGCTTGGGTGGGCAATCCACCCATGATGAATTGACAGGATGGTATGACCTCTGCCACTTTTTTTTTGTCCCAGTGGCTAATTGTACCAACCATGGTTTAACATGTCTAATTGGTTGCAATTTACACTTATCAACAGTCTGAGGGGCCACATAAGTCAAATTAGAACCTAGGTCAATTAAAATAGAAACTAGATGGTCGACGATCATACCTTCCATATCCACTACTGAAGCTTGGTGGTCGGCTTGATTATTGTCTAAGGCTGCATAGATTCGTGGCATGATCCTAGCCACGTCATTGACGGTGGTCACTTCTTGGATGTTGTAGACTTTCTTATTGTTCTGTTGTCTGTGTGGGAAGTCCCTCAATTTATGATCCTCTCCACAACCCTAACATTTTAAGGGATCCTTCTTTAGGTTATCATCCTTTCATGGGGTTGTCTTAAAAATTTTATTTCCACTTTGGGAGGGGAAATTTTGTTGATATACACTTCTAGTAGGAAGGATCCTTCTAGAATCTTTTCTATAGTTCTTGAATCTTGAGGATTTAAACCCCTTCTTCTGGAATCGCAAACTACTCCTCTTCTTCCAGTCCTCATGAGGTCTTGTCTTATTCCCAAATTGTTCATAACAATACCTCATCTTCTGGATAGTTTCTTCTAAGGTCTTTGGTTCATCGAACTCAATTCTATCTCGGTAGGTCTGAGTTAACTCACTAATGAACCATTTCATCTTTTATGTAGGGTACATACCTCAACAGTTCAAGGAATTTATTGACAAATTCATCTATGGTGAGCTGCCCCAACCGCAACTCAGAGAATTCCCTAGTCTTCCCATCCATGTATTTCTCTGACAGATACGGCTTCCTGAAGTATTTCTCGAACTGTTTCCATGAAAATTCCTTCTCATGGACTCCTTTCACATTTCTAAGGTCTTCCCACCATATGAAAGAATTTCCATTCAGGTTGAAGATGGTTATTCAATCCTTCAAGTTTTTGGAGTAGTCATGGACTCTGAAGTACTTCTTTAACCCAAGCAGCCACGCTTCTGCCTCTTCTCCTTTCTTAATTTCTCCATCGAAAGAGGGTGGTTTGGATTTATTGAATTCTTAAGGATCATGATTTTTGGAACGCTTATGCTTCTTTCTTTTCCTTTGGGAACGCGAGCTTTCTTTGCTACTAGAAGATCCTTCAGATTTTCCATCTTTCTTTCCAGAGGACTCTACCGATGAATGTCCCCTGCCTCTAGATTAAGCCTTCTTCGAGGTGCTTCTCCCAGTGTGGTTACTTATGGAGTCATGTTTTTGAATCTCAGGTAGACTTCGACTTCTCTTCTTATGTCGTCGGTCCACATGACTGGATGCAGGTTCATGTTATAGTTGCCTCTGTATGTCGGACAAGCTCTGCAACAAGACTGCATTAATTTCTGTTTGTTTTTCTTGCACCTTTATCAATCTCTCATTGTCAACCTTACAACTCTGTAATTCGGCCCTGACACTCCTCACAGTTTCAGCCAGGTCCGAAGGGGTTTCCACAGCCCTCCTTTTGTCAGATTCTTCGTCTCTATTGTGGGAGCCATCCCCCACTTCATGACCTGTCACCATTCTTTAGTCTTGGAGTTTTCCCATGATTTATCGACTGCTCAAGTGTTGACATAAACAATTATTGTTATCTAACAATCTATTAGTTCATGAAAAATACACGGTTCAATTTCTTAAATGCATACACACAGTAGAAATTTTCATTCTTTTCTTTAATAACATTTTTAACTAGACTTTTAAGAAAGAGGTAAGGTAGAGTGTCACTCTTTTAAAAGTACTCAAAATAGAGTTTTTAAGTGACTCGTCCATGAGCCCAGGCAGGCCAAGTTTTGTAACCATGCTCTGATACCAATTTGTAACACACCCACGACGGGAAAAAATAAAAATAAAAAATTTCGTCCTCCTTATAGGAACAAATCCTATCTCTCTACAGGTTTAATTTGGACCGTCAGGGAACCAACCCAGTCTTTCTGTCAAGGATCCCCATTCTGAAGCCAAATGACTCTCTGAGACCTTGATGGTCTCATTTTGTAATTAAACATAGAACCTTTCAACTCCTTGGTGCAGGTTTAATGGCACCCACGACCTTCCCTTTTGCTCCCTTGTGAAATATTTGAGTACTGGGCATTAGCTCCTTTTCTGGATAAGACCCGTCTTGATGTGACCTTGGTAAATGACCTTACCGGACCACACGATTGCGGACACGGCCAAAGGTGGTTTGAATCAAACTTCTTTTCGACTCACAATTTTCCTCGAGCCTCATTATGTCCTCTTTTCAAAACCACGGTTTGAATTACGGCCCACCCTCAAATTTTTATCGTCTGTGAAACTCCTATACCTACAATGTTATGGGACCATCGATCTCCCAAAATTGATGGTACTTCTAAAACTGGCGGTTCCGATCTGCCCCTCTCAGACATATGGCTCAGATCTGACTCTTGCACAATCAACGGACGAGATCTCCTTCGTGGTTTCGGGTTTCATGTGTTTCAAATATCAAACCCTACTCTCTTCTGTACTTCAATATTCTGAGTTGACGATCTATGGACACCTATCATCCTAATCAACGACCTTGCCTTTACTTTAGGTGGTTGACCTTTCAGATGGATCAACGGTCATGTGGCCCTCTTCTCGATCAACGGTTGAGATCTCCTTCGGGTTTCGGACTTCTGAGATTTCAAATATCAAACTTCCCCCTTTTTTCCCAATGGATTTTATCCAAAGGTTATAATCCACTGACACGTGTCCTCTTGATCCGACGATCGAGGAATACTTCCGGTCTTTACCCGGAGTCCACAAATTTTCTCCACATCTCCCTTAGATCTGACAGCTATGAATTACTTTAGATATTCATTTGGAGTTCTCATATCTACACCACGCCTCCTCTTAATATGACAGCTCAGATCCACTTCGGGTGATCCAATGCTTGATATTCCCTTCGGATGATCTAAAAACTCAACTTCACTTCGGTTGATCGGACGGTTGAGATTTAATTCAAATTTTCAGAAGTTCGAACTTTGGAATATCAACTCTCAAACCTTTCCTTCTCTTGAATAGACAGTATCTGACAGCTCAGATTCACCTTGGCGATCCAATGTTTGAGATTCACTTCAAGTGATCTGACAGCTCAGATCTGTTTCGACTGATCAGACAATTGGGATTTGCTTCGGATTTCCAGGACTTCGGACTTCGCGAATCTAAAATCCTAACAGAGAAACTCTTGAATTTATTTCCCGAAGCCACTGATATGACAAATCAAATTCACTTTGGCAATCCAACGCTTGAGGTTTACTTTGGATTTGCATCCAGAATCCATAGATTCACGCCACCAGTCCTCTAGATCTGACGATTCAGATATACTTAGAACGATATGATGGTTGACGTTTACTTCGAGTATTTACCCATAATCCATAGATTCATACCACCTATCCTCGGGCTCTGACGGTTCAGATCTACTTTGGACAATCTGACGACTCGGATTCATTTCGGCTGATCGGACGACTAGGATTCACTTCGGGTTTCCGACTCTCCGAACTTCGGGAATCTCATATCTCAAACTTTGGTAAGTTCTCTCTCTTGTATGCATGAAGTGCTAAGGCTCATGCATCTTGCTCTGATCAGATGGTTGTCGATCCTTTGCACTATGATCTAACGACCACTATCGCTCCTCCTCCTGAGCTTCTGATCTCTTCTAACTTAGAATATTTCTTAGTCTTCAAAGGTCTCAACCTTTGTTTCCCCTACGAGTTCGATTCTTGGATCTCGCCAATACTTATGAAAAGTGCTACCCCTTATGAACTTGATCCTTAAAGGATTTCTATTTCCGACGCACTACTTACATTCGGGGATTTTGATAACTCAATTCGAAGGATTTTTTGAAAAGAAATTCTTCTCGTCCTCCTGGAGTTTCTCTGTTTTGGTTCTTCGATGCTTGGTCGCTTATTGATGTCGATCGATGACTCACAACAATTATGGGGACCCAACGTGCATGCCCTTTAACTGAGAGCTCAACCTCCGCAATCTGGAAGTACTCGCCAAACTTGGTCGAGTCGGAGTTGTTGATCTCCCAATCGACGGGATCAATGGAAATGGTGAATTGAAGGCCGTGAACTAGCGCATCCACTACTTACACCTTCGTGCTCTGCAATGACTCCCCACCCTCGATCTTCATTTATAGATCGACGGTCGTAACAATTATACATCTGAGAACTTCAAGCTCCAAGGTTCCTAGACCCAGGTCACCTAGATCCTTCGATAATTCTTGGGCTATGATCCTCGTTCTTAGTCGGGTCTTCAATTATGGACATATGCGTAAGTTCCAAGTCTCCTAGATTATTGGTCTGAAGGAAACATGATGCAGGAGCATCGCCAATAACAAGTGAGCGGAGGACAAGTGCCAACGCATTTTGGCACATGATGAATTGTTTGAAATGTTTTGAGGTTTGATACGCCAAACATAAATGAAGAAGTTAAGAAAGGGCGTACTTCTTGATTGTAATCATACCTTGAGCATCCCTCTCTCGTCTAAAGGATTGAGAGGCATTTATGCATAGTTAATATAGGTAGGTAGCTTTAAAGTTCTAGATTTGACAGTTTAGAGCGAGGAGGGAAACGAGATAGACACCGTCATTGTATAGTTATAACATTATTATGATTATGAGAAGAGAAGAAAGCATAGGAGAGAAGAAAATTTGTGTAGAGGAACACATGTACATAAGTTCTGAGATTAATATATGAAGCTTTGATTCAGACTCATGGTGTTCAAACACTTTCTGTGTATGCACAATTGAATGTTATGCTCATAGCTATTTTACTCTTTCTGATTATGCATTTTGTGTTACGCTATGTATGAATGAATTCTTTTTGAATGTCTGAAATCCAAAGAGAGAGGGAGAGGAAGGAATGAGTTTCAATTGTTTCTCTATCTGAGCAAGAGTTCTCCTGCAAGGAATGCAGCGAAATCGTCCGCAAGGAGTGCGTTGACGGGTTCAGAGTTTCAATATCTGAAAGCTGAGGAGGGATAACACTGTTCTCATTCTCGCAGAAGTGCAAGTTGAGTACAGGAGCTGTGCAAAGTGTGTGAAGGCCGAGTAGAGTTTCAGAGCTCACAATCTGAGGGAGTTATTGAAGGACTGTTGTTGCAAAGAGAGTGTGCAGAGTCGAAGAATTCAATACTTGGAGGTATTGAAGGGTTTCCGCAAGGGGTGTGTGTAGGAGTCTTCTTGAAGACTCGAGTTGTGGAGAAAGCTCAGAAGGGATAGAGTCTTCGACGTTGTTGAAGAGAAGCTCAAGAGGGATAGTGTCTCAAAGTGTTGAAAGAAGGCGTAGTGACGTTGTTTTGTTGGTGGACAAGTTTCGTGAAGGCATACTTGTTCATCTCGTAGGAGTTGTTAAGGAGGAATTAGAGGGTTGAAATTCTTCGTGGAGAATTTGCGAAGTTCTGAGGGCCGTCAGATCTTACAGAGGAGCAGGGAAGTTACGGCAAGAATTCTTCAAGTGCAAGCTCGGGAGAAATTGGACCATTGGATCACTCGCGTAATCTCATTTCGTGGATTCGCGAGTTGAAGGGTCAAAACCCTTGCATCAAGATTCGCGAGGTCATGAGGTGCGAAGTCCCGAAATAGCGAAAGAATATGAGCCATCCGATTGGAAGAAGGACATGTGTCACGAGATCCTCTCTATCGGGGATTCGGATATCGGAGGTCAGAGAGGGAAGTCCTTCGACTTCACGAGTGGAAAAGTCGCGAGAAGATCAGGACCCTCCATCTGAGGAGGACAGGTGGCAGAGATCAAGGGGTCTCACGAACTCGGAGGTTCAAAGGTTGAGAGAACCTCTTCTCGACATCAGAAGTCGCGAAGTGCCGAGAGTCGAGGTACGAGTGTGGACACGTGGCAGAACCACAATGTGGGGCTCGTGCAGTTGACAGGCGAACACGCATCACCTGGGAAAAGGAGTCAACACTCCGTTGACTTCTCGTGTCTCGGGGATTCGGGAGTAAGGGAATGAGAGTTCAACCCTTCAACTTGCGAAGTCGCGAGTAGCGAGAACACGAGAGGGAAAGTAAATATCGCTTCTCGGGGGTTCGTGAAGGGACGGTGCCAAGGTTGGATGCTACAACTCGCGAGTGGCAAGTTGCGAGGAGTGCGAAAGGAAGGTCAACCTTCGCTGACTTTTAAGTCTCGGAGGATCACACAAGGAAGGAACAAGAGTTCAACCTTTGAATTCATGAAGTGGCGAGTAGCGAGAGGAGCTAGCGTTAAGCTGAGCCAGTGGTCACGCGCGGAAGGTGCTAACAAAAGAGGAGCTATACCCATTTCGCGGTTTCGGGTATCGCAAGATTGGAAAGGAAGAGTCGAGAGTTTCGACTCATGAACTCGCGAGATAGCGAGTTGCGACAAGTGACTTTGGGTTTGGCCTTTGGTCATAGCGTTGTGGTTGCTTAGGGAGATAAGAGCTCACGCCTAGTGCTGTTCGCACAGGGGAGTTCCCGAAGGACCTGTGGATCGATTGAATTGAGAGTCCAACAAGGAATTGAAAGAGTCGATCCAGCTCAAAGAAGGTAAGAACGATCCTGTGAGTGGACTTCGGCCCGAGAGTCGGGGAGGTTCTGCGTCAAAACACCTTCCCAACTTGCAGGACTTTAAGCTCTAAGTCAGGCAAGGTAAATTGTGAGTTTATCAAGATGGTAGCTATGGCAAGAGGCTTTTTTCGACTCTGGAACGGTGATGTATCTCCCTGGGAGAGTGCCTTTGAGTGGCTAAATAGGGAAAAATCAAGCAGACATATAGGTTCTCAAGGAAATGAACGCATATTCGTAACTTAATCATTCAATACAAAGAAAGAACCCTTTATAGACATATAAATACTTGCATACATCCATTATTTACAATTCAAGCATAAGGAAAGAAAACACTTATAGAACCATATAGTGTGATGCAGCTACTGAAAGGGGTGCTCGTTTCCACCCCACCATAGGCTCAGTCACTCTCAACAGATTTATCACTGGACACCCCCGAGCTTAAGCCACGATGCTTTGAGATTCAATCTCTTACTCCCAACTCAATGGAAGTTAGGGATGAAGGTTACTCTCCTTCTCCCCATACAAAAATAGATAAGGACGAAGGTTACTCTCCTTCTCCTGGCTCAATCTCTATTTTCTGTGATCAGAACTCATTGTTCCTCTTTCAGTCCTTCGTTGGACCCGAGAGCTTCCTCTCTCATCTCTGCATTTTTCTTCGCAGGTCTTCCCCTGCCCACCACACTCCCTTTCTTTCCTTCCTCGACAAGATTGCATGTGGCTCAAATTTCTAGTCGGTGGTCTAGAAGCCTTACAGATGGACGATCTGCCCCATCCCCTCATTAACTCTTGAGGAGGTCTTTCCACCTACCATCCCAACTGTAATTCATTCCTAGGTCAAGGGGTTGTTCTGTTCTCAGCAAATTAATTCCAGCATGGTACTGGTTCGGTGGAGGTTAACGCAACCATTCATGGTCCCCTCCACCACCTTTCACAACATTTCTGTGGTCTTTCTTAGCACATCCCCTCTTTCAGCAGTCATGCAACACATAACCATTTTCTATTAAAATAACAGAATTTACATTCATCGACCTTCTACACAAGGTCTATCAAATCAAACATTCACACTTTTAATTTTTCCATAGTTCCTTGGCCCATATAGAGGGTGTTACAATTTCTATCTTCCCTATGAAGACGACCAACAATAGGAACCTATAATGCTCCTGGGAGAAGCAAAATGATCCTTCAACAGGCTGGCTAAAGGAAACTGAAAACCACCCAAGGTGGCGGTAAGCTACTGCAACTGAATTTCGAGAAGAGACAAGAGGGGAGAGTCTTCTTAACACTAGAAGTAAAACAAAACAAAATAGGTGAGGAATTTATGCAAACAATACAAATTTATGCTAACAATACTCATACGTTCATAGTTGCATTTTTTTCTAGTTTTGGAGCTTTCTTCTTCCAGCCCAACCTGTATTTTCGGTCAAGTTTACAATTACAGTAAACAAATTTCCAGCTTGTGAAAAAAACAAGTCTCAAGTCTTAAAAAAACAAACGTTAGAAAAGTACAAAGTCGATTCCTGCTGATATTACAATATCACCGAGCCTCGAATTTGATAAAATAATTTATGTACTTGTACAAAGTCGATTCCTGCTGATATTACAATATCACCGAGCCTGGAATTTGATAAAATAATTTATGTACTTCGGGCTTATGAAAATGAGCAACTAATATCTCATGGTAATATTCTATTTCGTTTTAGCTAAAGAGATGGATGTTAAAACTTTGATTTATGTCATTATTGTTTTCAACATAGTTTTACTTTCTAAAGTTTTGATTGTCATTTCGGGAGGCATATGGCGTTGTGCTTTACTAACACAGTTTTAGTTTTGTGTGCTCAAAATATACAAGCGTTGTCTAAGAAAATATTAATTTGAGAGACAATTCTATTCATTTTTCAACTACTAATTGTTGAGACATTTGATACTAAGAAATTATTCTTAGAACCAATAAATGAAGCAATATTAGATCTTTTTCTTACCTGGTTGGTTCAGACGTAGCCATGGTTGCCTTGGCCTTATTACAGTATAAATAAATTTATTCCTTTTTACTCTTCCTAATGAAAAGAAATCCTGCACATAAAAATGTTATTGCTTTGAATTGTGACTAGTAATGACATTATTACTTTAATCCCCCTTGAAATGTAGGGTGCAACAAAAGAAGAAATATGTAAAACCTTGTTGCGGTGAAACTCCATTAATTTATTTCTTAAAATATAAATGGATACTCCAAGACTTGGAATCCTATATTTTGATAATTTGACTTCTCTCTTTGCAGAAGAATGTTGGAGCAACAAGGGCAAGAACCTGATGGTGCAACCCACAAAAAAAGAGAAGGAAGAAGTGGTCACAAACCCAGTCGGACCCAAAGCCATGGTAATCCAGGAGGAAGAGGATGATGGGAAATATTGTCCCAAACTCAAGTATGGATTAATGTACCAAATCCTCTATATGTCATATTTCACGGTGGTAGCCAGAAGAAAGGACGGTGCAAGCCATGGTAATCCAGGAGGAAGAGGATGATGGGAAATATTGTCCCAAACTCAAGTATGGATTAATGTACCAAATCCTCTATATGTCATATTTCACGGTGGTAGACAGAAGAAAGGACGGTGCAGAGGTTGATACTGGAAACTCAGTCCCACGTGAAACCTTACTAGACCCGTTTAAATTCCCATTGTCATGGATAGCCAACCCTAGACCAAAGAAACTTATGGGTTATAGATCATGGGAGTACGAAAGGAAAGGTCCATTCATCACAAAGAACCGAGTTTAGTCAATCACGGTCAATAAGGAAAAATCTTGGGAGCAAAGAAATGATATCTGTTGGTTCCTCATCATTACATAGTCCTTCTAGTATGACTGATAAACTTCTCTCTCAGACTGGAGGACTCTACACTTCATCCAAACCGAGAGCTCGAGGGAAATGTTACTCCATCTTGAGTTCCTTCGACTATGAGCCCACCAACAACCTACAAATTAATCCCCTTTTACCATAGAACATGCCTCAAAATCTGAGAACCAGATTTCTATCGCCTCCATCGTAACCAGTTTGAAACCCATCAATAATCTCACCTTTTCTGTTGAATCCTCCCTAGAGTGAATTTTTTGGACAGAGTGAACCTATTTTTAACCCAGAGCTGAATAGACAATACACATATCTTTTTGTTGGAGTGTGGGTCAAGGTCTTAAACGTGTTGTATTTTTGGGTAGTTCAATCCGCTTACCAACTATAGCATTGTCAAACACCTGAACATGTAGAGATGCAGGGATACACCTAGAAGCTTGTGAGTTATAGTTAACTCAGATTTGTCTTTTAGCTTAACACCTGACACTTTAATTATTTAATTTGTCGTAGTTTTATTTATTTTCTTGTAGGCCATGCAATACACAGTCTCAGGAATATTGTGTTTCCAAATCCCATACGATAATCTCATGTGCTTCCCTCTGCATAATCTGCAACATGTGCCCAACAAATAACCCCAACCATATGATACTCCTTTGTGGTTCCATGAGGTTTTTCACAATCTGCAACGCAACAACTGAATTGAGATAGTACTACATAAATAATGATAATCATATGGAAAACGAGATGGAGCCACCGAAACCCAACAAAATCCATTATATATCATTTCATCCATATCAAAATCCAGACCGAGAGGTTTATAAAGAGTCGAGTTAAAAATGTATCGTCGATTTCAAATACCTAGAATCTACAAAATTATTGCCAAACAATTATATAGTTACATAAATAATGATAATCAATATGGAATAGAGACGGAGCCACCAAAAACCAACAAGCATTTTAATTATTATCATTTCATCCATTTCGAAATCCAGGCTGAGGGATTTATAAAGGGTTGATTTAAAAACGTATCGTCGATTTCAAATACCTAGAATCTACAAAATTATTGCCAAACCATTATATAGTTGGCTACATTAAGTGACCCCACCCATATACAGAAGGATGATGTGAACCTTTAGTAATCAACGATCCCAACACCTTGAAGTTGACGAACATGGATCTGAGCAATGTGATGTGCATGGCTCTTACGCTGGCTCAACTTATTGCAGTGTCAAATTAAAACTTTAATATCTCATCCAAGCTTCAAGCAATGACATGCATGACAAGCGTAACATATCACCAACCACAACTATGCCTGAAATGTACATTCCAAAATATGAATTAAAGTCTATATATGCACGTAGAAAGTCAAGGCAACTCAAGTTGAAAATATTTTTGTGTACAACGATTAAAATCAAATGAAAACACAAAGCACAACCACTACAAATGAGCATAGGATCAACATACCTGGATTTATTTTGCAAACATGTGAAGTGATGATGTCAATATTTATCAGACAATATTAGAGAAACAAGATCGACTTCGCTTTACAGAATTAGAAAAAAAGGATGGTCTCAAAGTGGTTAAAACTACATTTGTTTTCATTTCTTCACAGATATCAGTGCCTTAGTGCATTTAACATATCAAGTGCATCTTAGTTTTTCCAAAATTTCATGAAGGTGTTTTTGATGTACCAATCTTCTTAGAAAAGTGTGTGCTTAATAATGTTAATTTCTTTGATCCTACGTAGTTTTCACTAAATATCTGCACTCACTAGTTCATGAAAGAGCTCTTGAACTTGTTATGATACCTTGTTTTTTCAAACAAACTGCTCTAATGGACTTTGTCTATTGGAAGGGACATGTTTCCCTTTGCATTTCACCTTGTTTTTGTTTATTTTGATTTTTCATGGTACTAAAATTTCCAAAAAAAACTGTGATTACTTTGGAGAGAATTGAAGAGCACTATCTATGACAAACAAAACAAACGTTCTCTTAAAATACCCTCAAAGATACAAAGTCAAATAAAAAGTGGGTATTATATTTTTCTTTACAAAAATAGTAGATGGTGATTAGTTGTAATAACACACTAATAGGTAACCTAGATATGGTGTATAGGAAGGAAGATAAAGGTAGGATTTACGATGGGTGTACACGTGTTATTATGCCAAAGTGTGAGTTTTGAAGGGGAAAGAAAAGGGATAATACCTCAATCTACCCCCTCAATCTTTTAAAATGATATCAATTTCCTCCACTTATTACAAACATCATGGATATGTTTGGGAAAAGGATCAATATCATTATGGGATCTTCTATAAATGATTTGCATGGAAGTTATGTCTTTGGTTTCCATGGCTTGTGTTTCATCATTATTTTTCTGGCTACCCAAGCTAGCATTAAGACCTTTTGTGGTTTAGGATAGAGTAGCAGTGATCTAGATTTTTTCAAGCAACTTTAATAAGGCCATCTCCCTATCTGGTTAGGACCCTGCTTATGAGAAAGGTTGGGTAAGGGATTGGTTCATGGTGACAGGGATTTTAGTGAAATGAATACCCAAAGGAGGTGAGATCTACAGGGAACAGAGGAAATTGCAATTTTGTCTACTAGAGGAGGATGACATTCTTTAGCTCAAGCTAAAGAATTTGACCCTACCATATGCTCTAAAGGTAGTGACAAAGGAATTCAAGGCAGAGTATAGTTCTTTGCTTGCAGTCTTAATAAGGAACAAACCTAATTTCCAAGTTTGAATGGTCAACTTAAGGTAGATAAATTGACAATGGTAGATACAAAAACATCAAGGTGTACCCATGAAGGAATGTCGTGGACATGCAAGAACCCCAACAAGGGTAATTCTTCCAACAAATAAATTGAAGATGAAATGGAGGCCAAGGAATTTTCCTTGAGATATCATGGGAGGATCCCACCCAATATTAACACGGAGGTAGAAAGAATGTAGTAGAAGGAAAGGAAGAGACAAGGAAACACTTATTTTGAGGACATTGATGCTACTATCATTGATTGTATACCTAATACAATCTTCTTTCATACCCAATACACAAAGTATTTCAATCAAATTGACCTTTATTGTGACACCAACTCAATAATTGATCAGGGAATTGAGGAACGATGTACTCAACATAAAGTCATTCTTGATAAACTAAACTACATGAACCACAAAGATGAGGCTTAAATGGTTAAATCCCTTTGAGACATTAAATCAATGGCTTAGGACAAATATCAAGAAGACAAGGCCCTAGCCACATAAACCCTTTCTAACCCCAAAATCATATATATGTGGACTTAGATTCTAAAGCTAAGGAAAATGTGCCATAGTGTTTGATCTCAATTCTCCTTTTGTCTTTTCCTTTATGATATATATCACTAAAATTATATTCTCTATTAGGATAATTATCAAAAGAATTATTACTATTATCATGCTAGCTAGTTTATTGGATTATGCTCCACCATCTTGTTATGTATAGAATCTAGTTATAGGATTAGAACAACATAAGAAATATATGAACAGACATAAGACTTTATTTTTGGGGTTCATGGACATTATCCCAGTTATACCTTTAAGAAAAACACTGATATTTTTTTGACCCATTATAGACCTAGTTTCCTCAAGGAAAGGTACAGTGAGGGATGATTGTATCTTTTATTGTACAAAATTAATATAATAATTTTGATATCTTAAAAAAACAATAACACATCAATAAATAGTGAAATTTGGGGCATTTCCTACTCTAAATAATGCAGTGATTACTCTTGTATTAACGTGGACATCATAGGTGATTATGTGTAGATCCCTTTTAAGTGTAACACTTTCCATGAGTATAGACATTTTTCTAAGAGTTATATCCAAGAGTTCTAGAAAATCAATAGTCTGTGAAGAAGGTTCCAATTCCCAAGAATAATTTTGAGCAAGAACCATTCAAGATGTTTCAATAAGGCGCAAGAAACAACACCCAAAGGAGACTCAACCTGAAAAAGGCCTCAATCAGTACCGTCTAAATTCTCCATCAATAGACTTGCATCTCTAAAAGATCAAGAGGAAAAGAAAGAGGAACCTATAAATGCAGGTTCTACAAAGACTAACCCAAATCTTAATGTTCAGTGATCAGCAAAATTTGAAAAGGAAATAGTGGTAACAATTCCAAGCAACAATGATGGGACTTTGATTTGGGTTTTGGAAACTCCCCAATAAAAGGATTAATCTTTAGAAGAGGAAGAGTTCAAAGAAGAAAGGGAGGGATAAGAGTAAACTATGGGCAGATAGATCCTTGAAGTCTTCTATCCTCCTTCATTTGTAGAAGTTCTAAAGAAGGATTCACATCCTTTTCCTATGTTAACAAGAGACAAGAAATCAAATAGAGAGAGTGGAGAGAAATAAGCAGAATCAAGAATCTCATGGGGTACTAAGCAAACCATGGATGCCCTTGTGTGTATCGAGGGGAAATCCTAACATAATAGATAATTATGTTTTGTTTTGCATTTCTTTATGTAATAAAATTGTTAGAATTTATTATTGCAAACACGAAACATTGAGATTAATTTATTATTGCAAACACGAAACAATGAGATTAATTTTTGGAAATTCTAGGGTTGGTTTTATCCCTTTCATCCTTTTGTTGAGAGAAGGTTTGAAACATCTATTTGAAAATATATATATCAATGATTTCTCTTTGTACCTCTACGAACTTTATAGTAGTTTTTATTAATATAAATCTTCCAAATCCAATTAAAAAAAAATATGATCATCCCATGCACTAACTTATACTATAATAATATTATAATATTAAATCTAATATCAAATCAATCATAACATTTGTTTAAAAATAAGCTAAATAAACATAATCCCTTACACCATCAAAATAAACATGATCCCTTAAAAAAAAAACCTCATTCATCCACCTCCACCTCCACCTCCACCTCGTGTAAAACACAAACGATCAAATAAACAAAACATCATTCATCTAAATTCTACACATAAAGCTCTTATATTTTTTTATTTGAAAATTTTCACTATCCTCTTTTGCCTAAATGTTGAACGTTAATGACAAATGGTATGGCATTTACCCAAACCTTAAATATTTAAGGCAAATGATGAGAGAATTTTGTATCTTAGCTGGTGAAAATTTACCAACTATTTATTCTCCTGAAAAGAATGTTTTTATTGTTGTTATCATCTTGAGATAATTTCTAGGGAAAAGTGCTAGGGTTTGGTCCATCTTGATTAGGCTTCCATCTTGATTAGGCTACAATAATTTGTCTTTGATATTGTATTTTAAAATAAATGTTCTCTTTTCCATTACTATTTGGCTTTGGCTTGATATTGTAATTTAAAAAAAAATGCTCTCTTTTCTTCGTATTATGAATTTTTAAAGTATCTTTGTACTAAAGTTGTTAGCACTTTGTCATCTCAATCATTAATAATAAAGTTTGGAAAAAATATCCAACAATCAAGAAGAAGATGATAACCTTGATAATTAAGAACTAAGTTACCTAGAATAGAAGGGATATAGAGACAATAAACGATGAAAGACAAAAAAAGACTCCCTTGCAGCACCTTTTAGGAATTGAATTTTAGAGTTAATGCTTACATTAAAATCAGTTTGGATTTGTTAGATCTAAATCCTATTTATGTGTAAGGTTGAAAGATTATCTCAACTAAATGGATTATATGGATAATATAGCCTATCCATCTTTAGCCAACACTTAATGTATTTATATTGATTGAATAATAGAATATAAATAGTTTTTGCATGTGCAATATGATTATCTTAGTTGGTATAAGAGTTGGTTGCTTTGGGGTAACTCTCACAGAGGGCCAAAATATGTGAGGAAAATGTGAAATTAAATTCTAGTAGATGTAGATTATTGTGATTTATTATTGTAAAGGTGTTGAGCCATTGTTTTTCGTTGGTGTTGTGTGAAACATTTTATTTATGAGTGCTCATATTCGTCGGATCATAAAGTTGGGAACTATAATTGAAATCGACCTCTTGAGAATTGTTGTCCAAGAGTATTGTTTCTCAAGGTGTGAAACAAGTACTAAATTGTTGTTCAAATTTTTTTGGGTAATAATTGCTCCATTTAGCCATCGTTGCCTGAAACGAAATCTGTGGAGAGGAGCCATCACTGCCTAGAATGCAACATGTGGAGAGGAGCCACAGGCATGTGGGAGTGTGTATTGCTTCTCAAAAGAAGTGAGTTGTCAAATTGAAACAATGAGAGGATTAATGTTTCACATAACATTGTTGTGAATGCGTTGTTGTGGAAAGACATTGCTTGTTGTGCGTGCAATATTCTTTCTAATTGTTTGAATTTCATTACGAATCCGATTATGTCTGTCGTCGAATTGGTTCTGGAGCGGTACGATTGTGTGATGTTTTCCAGTTCAAATTTGACAGAAATTTGTATATTTTCAGTTGGTTTTGGCTCAAGTTTCAGTAAATATTGGTTCTCTAATCGCCTGGAACCGCTTTTTTGGGTATGCACAATTTTACACTCGTATCCCATAGCCCTTCAAAATTTCGGAATGTGGACGATATTTGGGGTATAGAGTTAAAAGAATTTGAGGTTTAGAGGTAAAAAAAGGGGACAATGTGTGAAATATATGGCGAAATTAGATAAATTGTGTATTGTAGAGAAGATGTTGCCTCTTCGTGCTCGTGGATAGAGTCGTCTTCTTCTCCCGAGGTTGATTTTTCATCTTCGTCGCAACTTTGGGACATGTAAGGATGGTTATGTTTTTGAACGGATTTTTTATAGTTATATTAAGTTTTAAGAAATGTATTAGCATCATTTTGTGTGTAAAATTATATGATGAAAGAACCAATTATAGAATAGAGTAACATAGTTTAAGTTAGTGGTTCTTGACGTACTTTGGTGTCATGTAAGAACATATTACATATCACTAGTTTGATTATCATAACAGTTTGTTACGACTTATGGTTCTTGGAGGATGCAGTGAACCAAGAACAACGACCATTGGTTATGTGTAGAGTTTGTGATCATTGTGTGCGCTTGAAATAGGTCACTTTGTAAGATTGATTGTTGGATAGACTTAGTATCTATACTATTCTCCTAGATAACTGGAAAACATATCACATACCATGTACTTCAACAGATGGAAGTATGTCGATAGAATGATTTAGTATCTTAACTATTCTTGGGGGTATGTCATGAATCATCAGTCCTACAAATATGTCATTGATGGTCAGAAGCAATTGTATCTTAAATAGATCAAGCGGTAGATCGAAGTTGATGGTTGAGAAAGAGAGTAGTCTATGAGATTTCAAAGTGGGTAGAAATGCTAATGAATACCAGACCAGATAGAGATCAAAGTCCACAAATATTTTTATTTGTGATGTAAGCATTAAGGGAGGGTGTTAGAGTTAATGCTTACATTAGAATCGATTTGGATTTGTTAGATCTAGATGTTATTTATGTGTAAGGTTGAGAGATTATCTCAGCTAAATGGATTGTATGGCTAAGATAGTCTATCTTTCTTTAGCCAAAGATTAATGTATTTATGTTGATTGAATAATAAAATACAAACAATTTTTGTGTGTGCAATATGATTATCTAAGTTTGAATGGTAGTTGAAACAATAATAACAACTCATTTTCACTAATTTACTATGAATACCATTCTAATTTAAAATAAAATTATTTGTTTTCATACAAATCCAAAACATTAAATTTTTCAAGAATGAAGTACTTATCTGTCTACACAATATTCATAATATTAGCATACCCCTAAAGCAGGGGAAAGGTAATGCCGAAGAAAATACAAATAAATATGTTGAGAAAGAAAATAAATTATTTTTTATTTATAATGGTAGAAGAAACAAAAAAATATTACATATGTTTGAGAAAATATCCAATAAATAACATAGCAATGTGAAAGAGTAACCAAAACCATGGAAATTCACTATATGGCTACTCAGTCATAGATTTAGCATGCATAGTCACAACTTGCTTTTGTCATAAGAAAAGTGTAAACAAAAGGATAAAGAACAAATTAAACCTTAGTTTTCTTTCCACAAAGTGAATAAGCATCGGCCCATGGACATTCTGTAAAATCCACTGATGTAAAATCCATTGATTTATGGCTTAAATATTTTATCCAAATATAACAATTGAACTTTGAATGTAGGGATAATTTTAAGGATGAAAATTTATATTAAAATGTAGAAATTTGGGCTAATCTTACTAGTCTTTAATATGCAAAATGTAAAATGTTTGGTGATAGTTTGGTAAAATTATTCAAATTTCTAAGGATTTTATATAGTTTCTATACATTTTTGGTGATTTTTAAGGTAAAATAATTTTATTTTATGGAATTTGGGCGAATTGTTTGTAGAAAAAATGGAAATTAACGAATCTTGTTTTGGGAAAAACCACAAAAAATTAACCCATTTATGAAATTTAACCCCTAAAATCATCTGTTATTTTTTTTAAGTTCTTATCTTTTATATGTAATATAAGAAATAGAATATCCTACAAATACTTTGCTTTATTGATTCTCAATAACAAATTTGTGATACTAATCAAATTTTTTTTCATTCCAATACATATTTAATTATCCAAACAATTAAGTTTTCATTCCAATCCATATTTTAATATTAAAAAAAAAAAAAAATTATATAGGAGTAAATTTAATAAAAAATACATTTTGAGCTCTAAAATTCCTCTTAAAACTTTTTTCTCAACAAACTTTTAAAGTTGCATTATTGTTAACTTGATACAAATGTTAAAATACTATCAAAATACAAGTTTCTTTATTTAAGGATTAAAATATACTTACAATTTTTGTTTGACCTTTCTTCTCCTACAAGGTCATTCCTAAACCTTGTTCAATTCTTCATAAATACATAAATTATTGTTGTTCAAATATTCACATACATATTTCAAGAAATATATTGACACTTCAACATATGTGTTTATTGTTTATTCTTTTAACTTTGATGTTATTGATGTAAAATGTAATAAGATATGAATTGCATGCTTCAACATCTAAGTGACACACCTTCAGTGCAATTTCATGCACCACGACTATATAATAAATGCATATTGCATCAACATTTTCCTACAAATGCTATGCAAAAATTAAATATACTTAGGTCTCATCCAAAAAAAAGAGGCACATTTCTAATCTTTGACACTTACAAAGTTAAAATTTGTATCCTCGATCACTACTCTACTCCTGTGATTATCTTATCTCACACGGGAGGTCACAAAGTTGTAGCTTCTTTTATGTTCGAACATAATTCTATGCATTTTATGTTTAATCAAATAATACAACTCGGTTTATGAAAATATCATTGTTGTTCGTATTATATGTCTATATGTTTATACATTAGTTTAATGTTTTCCAAAGTAATTAAAGAATAATGCTAGAAATATCTAGATTTCTCCTTTTTAAGACGTTCCCTTTCCTCCACTTTGGGGATATGCTAGTTATTATTATTATTATTATTTTCCAAAAAACAAAATACAAAAAACTCTAAATACATAGGAAACATTATTCAACTACTAAGCAAAACCCATATAAACTTAGATCTGGTCAAAACCCATATAAACTCAGATTTTATATACACATTTGTCACCAAGTCTAATGAAAATTTGTGTCAAAACACCCTTGCAACCAACCTGGGAGACACTAACTCTCACCTCGAGGAAAACCTTAAGGTAACAAGAAAAATAATTGATCGGAAAATAGTAAGTTGAATTAATAACTTAAAGTTTTGAAACACGGGCAGGTCAATACTCTAAAATAAGTAAAGTTGTATTTATTGATCAATATTTAATTAAAATGTGCAACTAAGTTTTTTATTAACTTGAAAAACAAAGCAAGGCATAACATGGACTTTAAGTCGATGAAAGTTTTAGGGACAAAATTTGTCCATGCAAAATATTTGGAATTTCAAATATTAACAATGACATGTAGAATGTTTTTACATTATCACATATTATGGAAATTTGTATTTACAAATAGCTTTTTAATATTAAGAATGATATGTGGAATGTTTTACATTATCACATATGTAGAATGCTTTACATTATCACAGATTATGAAAAATTGTATTTACAAATAGCTTTTTTATATAATTTTTTATATAATTTTGTAGAAAATATTTGTATATGTTTAATGTGTATTTTAAATTTATTATTAATTAAATTTAAATGTATATAATAGAAATCATTTTTTTATATATTTAATATGTTTTTAAATTTGTTATTAATTAAATTTAGTTTATATAATTGTAGAATGGAATGTTTTCTTCCATTTAAATTTTGTTTTGATAAATTGCATATTTAACTCATAAATGTATTATCGTAACCGTTTTGAACTTTATTATTCACCTCATTGATACCTTTATTGCTAGCTTATCAACAACAACAAAAATACCAAAATATTGTAAACTAACAATTCCATCCTAATACTTCCGGAATGAGAACAATGCTTACTCCCAGAATAAGAAGGGCACCTTTTTGGCACAGTGATATAAAAAAAATAAAAATAAAAAAAATTAAACAACCTAAGAGCACCGGACAAAGAATGAACAATTGCTTTGGAAGCAACGTATGCACCAACCCACTATCTAGGATCCAAAGCGGTGACACTTCCAACATTCACTATTTTCCCCTCTGCCTGGGATATCATATGAGGCACCACCTCTTTTATAACATGCATTAAACCTACAAAGTTGAATAGATCTCAAAATTTAAATTTCCCCATTTTCTTTTAAGTACTTTTGACAGACTGAAGGTGTGCACACGTATCGTATACATTGGTCTCGAAAGTGGATTGGAGGAGAGCCAAGGATAGCTTAACGCTGCAGAGGAATTGATCCCGCAACCTCAGAATTTATGTCAGAAGAGATCTTGTTTCGTTTTGCGTTGTTGTTCTGGTCAAGTTCCTCATCGTAGGTTTGCTTTCTGAGCATGTCAACGATATCGCCCTTTGAATGGCTACAGAGAAAGATGACCTCCGGGTGAGTGTCAACCAAGTTGAATTTGGTGACAACGTAGGTGCCGTAGAACTTGATGGCAACCCTGTCATTTAAATAAACTCACTTTTAAAGTTAAAATTTGCATTATTTTCTGGAAAGAGTTTGGTTACACGGATTTACTTATGGTATTCCAATGAGACATAAGGATACATGTTCAAATAGAACAAAAGTGCAAAAACTCTAGTTGTTACAAGATAAGCAATATTACAAAAGGCATAATCGATGTGTCCCACCAATATTACAAAATCAGACTCAATGTTTCCCACCAATATTACAAAAGAAGACTCAATGTGTCATATGACTTCATCCAAATTTCACTAACCATTTACTTGTATGATGACCACTACACTTGCTCAAAGGCTTGTTGCCATTTGCCCCATGGAGAATTGTTTTTGAGAATTTGTTGCTACAATAATTCTATAAAATAGGTCTTTAATGTTAACCAAATTCTCGGCTCAAGAACCAATCTCAAATTGATCAAGGCTGCCATAGTTACGAACCAAATTATAACACCTAACAAACCGGCTAGAAATGTGTTTTTATGGCATGAAATAAGAGCCCGTTAACTATAAAAGCATTGAGATTGGTAAAAACATAGTTAAAAAAATCAATCTAAAATGTGGTCAATGGGTTAATGAAGGCGCCCACAGTGTTCACCCAGATGGACTTGGTGAAGGTTTGGAGTAATATGAATGTTCTTGGAGGAGACGACATTGATTCTCCTCCCATTTGTTCCAACTCTGCCCAATCAGCTAATGAAGAAGAAGCATTAGAAGAAACTTCCTTACCAACAGCTGTAGGTGAGGAGTCTGAGTTGTGATCCTCGATCAAGATCCCAACCTCTTCATTGTCTCCTCTCATTGAATCATATCCCATCGCCTTCTTGAATGTTGTCGAATTAGAGTTTAGCTCGCTTTGCAACCTTGGAATTGAGCGGTGGATATAACCAGGAAATAGATTTGAGCACAGTGGAAAGATAATCGAGTAGAGAAAGGATAAGGTCGATAGTGCAGCAAGGTGGTGGAGGGAGGTCAAGTTCAAAATGACACATGCCATGGTTCGATACGCCATCAACAAACGATGAAAATTGGACAAGGAACCTCCCCTTAAAGAATACCTTCGACGTAATTATATTAAATTTTTCAAGAACAAAACACTCGTTTGTCTACACAATATTCATAATATTATTAAAATGACTGTATACCCACTTTGATTGCATAATGTTGTACCTCTTGAAAAGATATATGTAAAAACCACACTTCCCCCTTTAAATGAAATTATTGTTTTGTTTTAAAAATATTTATTATATTTAAAAATAAAAATAATGAGTATAAATGAATAAGAATAGAAACAATAATATAAGTATTTCAAAAGAATAATAATATTTACAATTGTTTAGAATTTGTCGGAAGAACCACAGTTCTATTTATAGCTTGTCGTCGACGTCGACGACAAGCTATTGATAGCTTTTTTGTCTTGAAGATGGATCCTGTTGTGGATCCGAAACATCGACGACAAGCTATCAATAGCACTGTGGTTCTTCCGACAAATTCTAAACAATTCTCTCACCACATAAACCTAAATGAGCACAATATTTACAATATTTAGTGAAAATAAAGAACTATTTTATATAAGAAAATGTAGTAAAATATGTATTGGGATCGATATTAACAATAAAATTTAAAAAGGTAAAAACAAAATTAAAAATATTTTCTAATATCCCAACAAGATACTAGTTTCTATAAACGTATTAAGTAAAATATATGCAACAAGATACTAGTTTCTATAAACGTATTAAGTAAAATATATGCTAAAATCTATATTTAGAGTCATATTCACCCTCATTACATTTACTTAAACTTTTATGTTATTAAAGTTAAAAGTTTTAAATAGATTTGATAAATTCTATAACTTAAAAGTTTTAAATAGATTTGATAAATTCTATAACTTAAAAGTTTTAAATAGATTTGATAAAGTCTCAATGAGTGGAAAACCACACTAATGATTTAAAAAATCTTTCAGAAGAGAAAAACCACTCTACATAGCATACATCCTTTTGGAAAATAATTTTAATCTAAATTATCATGTTTGACCATTATGTAGGGTGAAAATGATATTTTATTAATTTTTTCAAGTTTTTTTAATTATTTAAACATAGCACAAATCTATTGTAATTATATATTTATTTATTTATTGTTTTTTATACTATTCTTGATTTCAGAGCTGGTATGTGGCTAAGATGTCACGACCCAGGGGAATTTAAGCCGTTAAAATCATCTGGGATTGTACCCGGCCTAGATCGCACCAACCTTTAACATGGTTGGATTTGAGGTGTTCCCAGAGGTTTCAAATCAGTAACTTTCACTTACAGAGTTTCTTAATAATGCACTCCCTCACCAAATGCTCTAGACTTCGGAGACTAATTACATATTTATTAAGCATTACGAGAGATTAAATTTCTTAAGGTGTAATTTTTTAATCATTTAATATAGATATAGGTTAGTTGTAACCTCACTCAACTACCTCAAACTCAGAACTCACTCACTACTTATGTAAATATGGATATGTAAAAGTATAATTTTTAATTATTGTTAACAATATAATAATTATATTTTTGTGTATATATGGGATCCCTCTATATAACTACTAGGTGTACATATTAAATTTATCTCTTTTGTATATATAACATATATAGAGAGATCTATTTTATTTCCATTTGTATTTATGTTTGAATAATATATATTATTACTATTAACATGTATTATAAGTTTTATATTTTGCTATGGGAGACATGTCAAATCTACAAAATCATCCTTTTAGCTAAGCAATCCACTATCCCTATCCCCATACACATTATGCATCCCATTTTGACCTTATTTGCAATAAACAATGTCATTTTCAAAATGCATAAGATGTATGAAATCATTCCCCTTGCAGAGACAACCTATCTAATTTTGAAACCATTCCTTTAACTAAGGAAACCCCCATCTTTGGCCCCACCGACAATAAACAACTCCCTCGCTACACTAGATAAGATACAAAGTGATAATTGAATAGTGAACCAAGTAAGTAAATAATCCCCTATCATCAATTAGGTTTATCTCAAGTGACTGGGAGGAATGATTGTTATCCTCCCCATTGAGGATCAATTCTCATAAGTGACATGTTGAGCTCTTAAGGAGTATATTATTGTAATGGGTTCGAGCCTTGTTTTTTATTGGCTTTGTTCCCTGAAGATTACATGGTTTACCCTAAGTACCATCCTCGAAATGAGGGGAAGTACTCTTAGTTTTTCCCCAGGATTTGTAACATGGAAAAAAAGTAAAGAATCCCCCAGAGAAGAATGAAAACCCTTGAAACCCCATCTTTCTATCCATATTTATTAGTTGAATCTCTTAATCTACAAGTGAGAGGTATGTCTAGGCCTCGATTCCTTGCTACAAGTTCCCTATAGAATACCAATATTTTCATGAGATTCAAGGCTATGACATGCAACTTCAATGACAATTCTAGCTTTTCCCATGGTGTGGAGGAGCTTTGGAGGCCTTGTTAGAAAAACAGGATCACGGAGCAATAAAATAAAAACAAATGCAGAAATAAAACATAGAAGATACATAATAAAATAGAGACACAAGTATATGTGGTTCACCTAGTGTGGGCTACGTCCACTAAAGAAATTACCAGGTCCTTCATTTTTAATATCCAACAAAATGAATGGATACAACCTGCAACACAGTTGTTGTAACTTCCTCTTCTTTCTCTCACAATCTCCTCTCTCAGAATACAATATTCGCAATGATACATAGCCACAATACAATTCCCTCATGAAAGAGGGTTTCCTTCTAGGGAAAAAACCCTAACATAACTTCTACTGTTAGGGTTTTTTCCCTAATAAACATAGGGCAAGCCCCCCCTGAAACCCCCCTGTGTGGAGGGGTGCACAGTCTTCATGGGGTATAAACACGGTTGAAAACAAAGACCTCTGAATCAGGAAGATAATTAGGCTCCACAACCAACAATCTCCCACTTGGAGACTAATCTCAACAACTCCACGACTATTGTATCTATTGGACTATGATCTTTCTTGGACTTGGAAAATTTCTCATTTTCACCTTCATGCTTGAAGACCAACTGATACTGAGTAGAAACTCAGTTTCTCCCTGGTTACTCCCTTTGTTAACATGTCTGCAGGATTCTGGCTAGTATGTATCTTTTCCAACTTCAAATTTCCATCTTGCAAGATGGATCGTACGAAATGATACCTGAGTTGTATATGCTTAGTCTTCAAATGGAAGGTTGAGTTCTTTTAAATATGAATGGCATTCTCACTGTCACAGTACAACCTGCTATTCTCTTTCTTCTTTCCCAATTCCTCCATAAACCTTTGTAACCAAATCATTTCTTTACTAGCCTCTATAGAAAAAACATACTATGCTTTTTTTGTTGAAAGTGCAACAAAATTTTGTAGTTTTGAAATCCAACTTACTGTTGTTCTACCTATAGTAAAAACATACCTTGTGGTGCTCCTTCTATTATCTTTATCACTTGCCATATCTGAATCAACATATACATGTAGAACAATGTCTGAACCTCCAAAACATAATCCATGAGTAGAAGTACCTCTCAAATACCTAAGAATCCACTTTACTTTGTCCAAATGTTCTTTACCTGGATTGTTCATATACATGCTCACAAGTCCCACTGCATGTGCAATATCTAGACTTATGCAAACCATCACATACATCAAGTTTCCAAGTGCTGATGAATAAGGGAGCATGGACATGTATTCTATCTCCTCATGTGCCTTGGGACACATTTCTTTGGTTAATTTGAAATGGCTGGCCAAATGTGTACTAACTAGTTTTGCATTCTACATTCTAAACCTCTCCAACACCTTCTCTATGTACTCACCCTGAGACAATGTCAATTTGTGATTTTTCTTGTCTCTTGTTATTCTCATACCAAGGATTTTCTTTGCAGCACCCAAATCCTTCATCACAAATGAGTAAGCTAATTTCTTCTTGAGCACATTTATATCCTACATATTAGACCCTGCAACAAGCATGTCATCTACATACAATAGCAAGATAATATAGCTTCCATTTTCTAGCCTTTTAAAATAAACACAATGATCAGAATGACATCTACTATAACTGTGTTCTGTCATAAACCTATCAAAATTGAAATACCACTACCTTGGAGCTTGTTTTAGGCCATACAAGATCTTATTCAACCTGCATACCAGATTTTCCTTTCCTTTGACCTCATAGCCTTGTGGCTGCTGCATATAAATCTCTTCCTCCAAATCCCCATGGAGAAAATTTGTTTTTACATCTAACTGTTCAAGATGCAAATATTCTACTACCACAAGACTTAAAATATTCCTAATTGAAGTCATCTTAACAACAGAAAAAAATATTTCATCGAAATCTATATCTTTGTTTTGTGCAAACACCTTTGTTTTGTGAAAACCCCTTTACAACAAGTTTAGCCTTGTACCGCTTTTTACCTCCATCTTTTTCCTTCAACCTGTAAACCCATTTATTCAACAATGCTCTTTTTCCTACAAGCAACTAAACCAAGTCCCAAGTATGGTTATTTACCAAGGAGTCCATTTCCTCTTTCATTCCTTGCTCCCACTTATTTTTAATGTCTACCTACATTGAATCTTCATAGCATTATGGTTCACCAGAATCAGTCAACAATAAATAATACAATGAAGGAGGGTATCGTTTAGGGGGTCTACTTAACCTGTTATATATTCTAACAACACTTGTAGGAGTTTGGGGTACATGTTTCTCCTGTTATTGTACATTTTTATTTTCTGGTACCTTTGGAATTTATTTTCCAGTGATCTCATCAAGCACTGTGTATTCTGGTTTTTCTTTTTCCTGTTTCTTTCCCTGGAACTGATCTTTGTACATGACCTTCTCATTGAATATGATATCTATACTCCTAATGATTTTGTGATTTTCATAATTCCATAACCGATAACCAAAATCATTAACATTGTATCCAATAAAGGTACACTTCTTGGATTTTTCCTCAAGCTTTGTTCTATTTTTTTTATCAATATGGACAAATGCTTCACGACAGAAAGTCTTCAAAAAATAATAATTTACCTTTTTACCTTTCCATGCATCTTCTGGAATTCCACCATCCAAAGAGCTTGAAATTCCTCTGTTTATTAAGTAAACAACACTATCTACAAAAATTTCCCAAAACTGTAAGGGAAAACCAACATGAAATCTCATACTCCTTGTACGTTCCATGATTGTCTTGTTCATCCTTTCTGAAACACCATTTTCTTGCAATGTTCCTAGAACTGTTTTCTCTCTACGAATCCCATGGTATGAACAATAATCATGAAACTCCTTGCTACAATATTCACCTTCATTATCTGATCTGAGACACTTCAACTTTTTTCCTATCTTATTCTCAACCAAAGATTTCCATTTCTTAAAAGTATCAAAAACATCATATTTTTGTCGAATGCAGTAAACCCAAGTTTTTTTAGTTGCATCATCAACAAAAGTAACATAATAATGAGATCCACCAATACATGATACCCGAGTTGGTCCCCATACATCTATATGCACAAGCTCTAATTGTTCACTCTTCTTTTCTTTTCCGACTCTGAGAAATATGACTCTCTTTTGTTTTCCATAAACACAATGCTCACAAAAATCCAAATCAATTTGTTTAAGATCTGGAAACAAATTTATTTTTTGAAGTATCTGCACCCCCTTCTCACTCATATGTCCAAGCCTATGATGCCACGGTGTTGTATCCACTCCTGTTGAATTTAAAGAGACAGAAGAATCAGTATTACCAGTACATAAATACAATGTACCTACCTTCTCTCATTTTTCTATCAGCAATGATCCGTTGGTGACCTTCCACACCTTATCTATAAATATGGATATACAACCTTCACTTTCCAACTGCTCCATTGAAATCATATTTTTCCTTAGATATGGAACATGTATTACCTCTTTCAACAAACATTGGTTTCCATTCATTTTATTTATTTTTACCTTTCCCATTCCAACAATTTTTCATGGTGCATCATCACCCAAATGAACCTGTCCAAAATCACCTTGAACATAATCTAGAAAATGTTTCCTATGGGGCGTGGCATGAAATGAAGCTCCTGAATCTACTACCCAAGACTCATAAATATTATCTACATAAAGAATCAAAGCATCTTGTAACACATCACCTGTTACATTTGCTTCCTGATTTTTCTCCTATTGTCCATCTCTTTGTTTCTTTGGAGCTATGCATTCTTTCTCTAGATGTTCTTTCTTCCCACAATTCCAACACTCTATATTACCCAATCTATATTTGGATATTCCCTTCCTAGAATTCTCGTGGTTCCTTGGGCCCTTTCCTCTATCTTTTTGTCTTCCCATATTCTCCATCTTTAACACATTACTTGATGTCTCACTTGTGCTTTTCCATTGCATTTCCTTGCTAAGGATAACACCAACAAAATCATCAAATTTTAAAGTGTTTGAACCATAGACAGATTTACTTACAACCATGACCATACCGTTCCATATTTTTGGCAATGAGCACAATATTAGAAGATCCATGACCTCATCATCAAAGTCCACTTTTACATAACTTATATGATTAGTAACCATATTAAATTCATTTAAATGATCTGCAACAGACCCACCTTCTGACATCTTCATATTAAATAATCTCTTCATTAGAAATACCTTGTTGGACACCTAGGGTTTTTCATACAGTTTAGCCAATGTGTCAATTATCTCCTTCGTTGTCTTTTCTTTCAAAATATTGAAAGCCAGCAACGTTGTCAGGCTCAATCGTATCGTTCCTAGTGCCTTTCTATCAAGAACCTCCCATTCTTCATCCTTCATGGCCATCAGATTCTTTTCTATTCCACCCAATGGTAGGAATAGATCCTTCTGATATAAATAATCTTCCATCTGCATCTTCCATAATTGGTAGTTTTGTCAATTAAATTTCTCGACCCTAAACTTTTCATCTTCCACCATTGCTCCCACTCAAACCAGGAACCCTCTTTTCCTATGAGTTACCTTTCACTTTGATACCATTTATTAGAAAAACAAGATCGTGGAGAAATAAAATAAAAACAAATGTGGAAATAAAACACAGAAGATACACAATACAATAGAGACACAGATATACGTAGTTCACCTAGTGTGGGCTATGTCCACCAGAGAAATTTGCAGGTCTTTCCTTTTTATTATCCAACAAAATGAAGGGATACAACCTACAACACACCCATTGTAACTTCCTCTTATTTATCTCACAGTCTCCTCTCCCAGAATACAATATTTGTAATGATACATAGCCACAATACAATTCCCTCATAAAAGAGGGTTTCCTTCTAGGGAAAAAACCCTAACATTACTTCTACTGTTAGATCTGTAACCTTATACTGAACAGTCCAAATTTACTATGAAATTACAATATACATTTACAAGGAAAATTTTCCTTCGGGGGCCAACTTTCCCCCATACCTCGCAGGGGGGCAAGCCCCCCTGGAAACCCCCTGCGTGGAGGGATGTATAGTATTCTAAGCTGTACGGTCTTGATGGGGTAAAAACACGACTGGAAAAAAATACCTCTGAATCAAGGAGATAATCAGGCTCCACAACCAATAGGCCTATCACTTTCAATTATTAGGGTTCAAACCCCCTTGGATTAGTGAATTTGTAGATATTTCATAAGATTAGGACATATAAGTTCTTATAGGGTGGGAATTTCCATTATGTGGAAAGGTTCAATTTTCTACATGATATGGAACATGGTCAGGTCAATAATGTGGCCATGGTGAGAGGTGATTCTCTTATCAAACCCCCTACGAATGTTGTCATAGTGGCACACTACCTAGCAGAATCTAAAATTCCTACTAGTGATCAGAGAATATTGTCTCAAGAGTATTGAAGATTGGATTTTCACAATTCCTTTACATCACTCCTCTTCCTTAATCGAGGATGAATCACCTTACTGCCATGTAGTCTGAGAGATCACTCTTTCCCTTCTAGAAGAAATATGCACACAAACTTGGGTAACCATACCTTTTTTTCAACTAGACACGTGCATTTCTCTACGTAAATATGGAGACCAAACGCAAGGAGAGCATCTAGACTCGTGGATTCATAGTCTTACTGCCTATTTAAAAATTTGTATAGACTTCAATAAATCTCAAGTACATTTGTATATTTGATGATGACCTCCCAACCTAAAACCCACATATGCAGAATTTTGATTTTACTCTATTGCAACTTCAGAATTTGAGCTTCTCTCAAATACGACCCAAAAATCCTCCTTTAACAAATTTCTTGAATTCTTTGCTATGCACCAATCTACTATCAATGCTTTTATTCAATGCTCAAACAAGGTGCTAATTCTCCTTTAGAGACCAAATGTTATAACCTCACACCAGACACCATATTATCGTCCCCTTCATCCTTTGGAACCTATTCATTTGACCGAACACTTACAACCATGTGCTACAATTCATGCATCGTCATTGTCCCTTTATTTATCAAAGATATCGTGTTACGAAACCCCTATGAAAAATTCATTCTTGATATATTGGCGCTAACACTTCATAAGAACACAAGATATGACTAGGTTCTTTAAGTATCGTCATCAACTATTAGAGTATCGATAACTCTTGCTCCAATATAATGTTTCCATGATCCTTCTTTCCAAACCTTGACCCGGTTCACTTTGAATAGATCCTCGTTATTGGTTTGGTCAGGGGTTAATCTTTGTTATTGAGCCATTGTTAACGTCTCCACTCTGCATCCGTCATCGATCTCCCTTATGATTGAATCCTCATCATTGATCTATTTTACCTTTATCATTGTCGGCCTTCTACTCATTGTCAGCCCTCAAGCTTTCCTCCATATTTATTGTTGTCAGTGATTTCAGAGTAGAGTTTGGTAAGTCTCAACTAGCAGTCTCCTGACCATATAGTCTCAACCGTTGATTTTGTCGATCCAATGGATCATACTTCACCATTTATCTCTCGTGATCAATGATCACTATCCATTCACCTTTCTCCATTGTAATCTTGGTCATGACAAACCAGTTTCTACATGTCCTTTTGAGAGTCATTGATCTGACTCACTCTGAGTAGATCTCTATTGTCTATCTATTGAAGCTTGTCATCGTCAGAAGTAAATAACTTTAAAGTTTTGATCCATCAAATCAAAATCCTGACGATTAATGAACCCCGATGATAAGGCTCCAATAGTCTAAGGAATCTCCATTGTCAATATAGAATGATCACTCCTTACCTTGTTCCGATGGTCACTATTCCTTGATGTCTACAAAGGAATTTGAATTTTTTTATTGAAGGTATTCGACCCTCAACTCATATCCACACATAACCAAATTCAATATTTTGCTCATCCTCGATTCTAATATGATTTGACTGTCACTCGACCTCGATCGATTCTTATTTCTCTTAATGAAAGGATTTGTTATAGTTGAAACCCCAAAAACTGCAACCGGGACTTCGGGAGAGTCTGATCTACACTTCAATCGCTCAACATAGGGATACCACGATAATTATGGGGATATCCAATCTCCGCATTTACACAGAGAACCAATAAACACAAAGGTTTATATTAATAAATATCTATACACAAATTTACACAAGGAATCCTTAACTTTCTTGGCCTGATTTACATTTAATTGGCCTCTAGTTTGGCCTTTGGACACACTTGGCCTATTTCACTAACACTCCTCATATACTTTGTATTTTAACTCTACCTACTTAATGTCCTTAGGAGTACAAACTTAAAGGTGTAATCTGAATTTTCAATTAGTTCATATCCTACTTAGACTCCAAAAAAATTGTAACCTAGCTCTAGGATCTCTCAGATCCACAATATTTTCATGAGATCCACACCTCACCCTAAGATATTTTTAAATCTTACAAACTCCTGAGATTTGCTAAACCAAGGAAGATACATATTATATTCCAATCAAATCCAATCCTAACTTATGTGGACCTTCTATAATACATAGAAAAATACAATAATTTAGAATTAGAGAACCCACTCCCTTAGCAAATTCAAAGACCCCCAAGGCCTATTCAACAAGGTTGATTTTCGAGGGAAAATGCTCATGCATCAAACTCCCAGGGTTAAAGTTTTTACGATCTTTTGATCATGTGTATTCAATTGTTTCACTCTTATTTGATCCCATTCTTGATGTTATCCATATGCTCTGATGCATGATTCCTTCACTATTGTTCTCCATCATCTAGGATCCCAAACTTTATTTTGTTATTTCTTACTAGCCTTATTGTCTTTTTGTTGTATCTATGCTTGAGATTTTTTAGGATCCCATATTTTACTTTGTTTCTTGCTAATTTCCACTAGTACATTGTGCCCTTTTTCCGACAATTTACCAATGCATGTTCATTTCCACATCATCCCAAGTACGATGAAGGAAACAATCATTTTTTTGTTGCATCCATTGCATCACAATTACGACGATCTAGACATCCTCAAAATCCCGACGCCACATGTCGTTGTAAGAGAGTCGAGCGTGCCCCAATCACTTTGGAAAATTCATGTCACTTGATCATCGCGGTTGCGTCGTATGATCGAGGCCCTAGTGAAAATGGTTCGACAAATAAGCAACAAATCAGTGACGAACATGTAGGAACTTGTCAACGAAACACTGACAAATTGTGACTCAGTAGTGACAAGGCGTGTTTGTCTCTGACATTGCCTGGCTCGGAAGAAAAGAATTGTTTCTTCGCAATTGTGATGCTAAGTTGACAAACATATGACGACCCAATGACAAAGTGGTGATGAAACATTGATAAAGGTTTGAAAAAAAAATGACAAACGTGCGACAAAAAGGTGTGAAAATGTTCGGCGAAAAAGTGATGGAAACATTGTATGTCTGACATTTTTTGTGTGCGGGAAATATTCCTAGTTATTCAAACTATTGACGAAAATAGGCATCAATGTTCTGACGATTGGAAATATATATATATATATATATATATATATAATCCCTATATATAAAGAATATAATTACCATTACCATTAAATTACATTAAATGTCTTTGTTCAGCCATCGAGCATTGGTTGACAGGTGAGATTGTTGGAATATTTAGTCACAAGGGTTCCATTCTTGTATGTGGTCTACTCTACATGAATGGAAAGTGTAAGAAAAAATGAGGTTATGTACAAGTTCTATAACATTTTGGAAAAATATTTACCCTTTGAATTTGACACCTAAGATATGAGCACGATACCAACAATGTGAATTCTCACACTTGATACCATAACAAAGAAGGGAGGCGATTTTGGGAACTGTACCCATGTTGTAAACTATTATTATATATAGAGAACTATATTGGTGGAGTGTTCAATATTGACAATTTTTCCAATAAAATATAATAAAGTTACTACCCAAAGTTGATAGAGGGTTGACATTTAAACTGCAGAATGGGACACCCAAAATTAGTTGTCTAACATGACCTTGGGGAACATGGTTTTTAATGTTGTTAATTCATCCTACAAGGCAATCATATGAGGTGTAACAACTATGAACAACCACCATTTACAAATCAACTTAACGCACAAGGCGCATGGTGACCAATTGACTATTTAACCATTAAACAATTTATCTAATAAAATTATTAAACCCTCAAACATTAATCTTGTGCAAGCCATTAAATTGTTACCCAGATAAACCATAACCATTAGCTGTTAAACCATTATGACTATGTGCAAACGAGGGAAATATTACCATGGCAATTAATCAATTATTCTAATACCATTGCAATTAAGCAACTAATCCATTTTCATTGTAGCTATTACCATTTAAGCAATTAATCTATTGTGGCAAAGTTAAAAAATTATATATACGACTGATAAATAAACTATTACTATATAAAAACAATTGATTTATTGTTGTGAAGGTCAATGGATGATCTACAAACAATTGGTATATAAAAAAAATTAATTATTGATGAAAAATTTATAAGACTGATAATAACAACTTGAATGGGTTGATGGTTGTGCAATCACCACTATTAACACTCTGCCAGATCACGCAGTGAATAATCCGTTATATTTGAATCCAAAAGGAAACCGCCATAGGCAAGGTGAAATTTGCCAACATACATACCACTGACATTGTGGAAATAAAGAAACTATTAAATATGAAAATTTAGAGCGTTCCTGCCAGTCCTCAGGCAACTCTGCGTTGTCAACAGCTGGATTATAAAAATCGTTTCTCTGACACTCAACACTGTCAAAGGCTAGGAAAAATTGAAGGGACAGTTACATCAAGGCAACGTTCTCATTGTTTTATTCTTGAAGTAATGTTTGGATGTTCTAGGCGTGATTACCGTATCCTTCTCAAGAAGTTTTAGTATTTATGTTTATTTAGAATTTTGAATATATAAGAATATTTACTCCAAACTTTTCAGACCGAATATAAAAATGTAAAAGAATAACCACGATTGTCAACAAAGAATATATAAGGATAACAATGAATTGTCATACAGATTATATAACTATACAACAACGATTTATATATGATTTATACAACAACGATTTATATACTATTTATACAACAACGATTTATAACTATACAATGGATTTTCATGCAGATTATATAACTATAATATAAGAATACATAAATGAATAGTCAACGCAGAAAGCATAAGGATATCAACAATCATCATACAAAATTCACAACACATAGCAACGATTTGTCAGACAAGCCCTTTTATACATTTCTGAGAAATTGATCATAAGGAGCAACTAGCAAGGATTCAAGCTGCCTTTCTATCCATTAAAATCATGCTAAAATAGCAGTGGTAAGTAGGGATATCATGGTGCAATCGTTGTGGGAAAAATCATGCTAAAATCGCAGTGATAAAATCACGGTGGTAAGTATTAAGTATGGATATCATAGTAAAATTGCAGTGGTATCATAAAATCGCTATTTCAAATGCTATTCATTTTATTTGCTTTAATTGAATTTCAATGCTATTCGTTGTAATCACTAATTGAATCACTATTTCAAATGCTAATTCAAATGCGGATTTCAAATGCTATTAATTTCGCAGTGGTAGAAATAAAATGCCAAATCGATCGCAGGAGTAATGATAAAATCGTTGTGTAAATAACAATAGAAAATCCATAACCAAGGAACATTAAAACTCCATAACTAGATCGTTGTGTAAATAAAAATTGAAATCCATAACTAAAGAGAAATAAAAATCCATAACTAGAATGTTGTATAAATAACAAATAGGATCATGTCTAACAAATATAGTGCATGCGCATTGTGCACTCCAAGTAATACCCACGCAATCATCACACAATCATCAGAGATTTGGAAACACAAAGCAAAGAAGTGGAAACGTTGGGTAAAGTTAGGGTTAAAAAAAGTGTAAACGCTCGGTGAAAACTAGAGTAAAAAGAGAGGGTGTCAAGATTACAACTCAAGGGAAGAAACAGAGGAACTCGTTGCAAATAAACGTTGGGCAGAGGAATGATCCCACACTTATTATCCATGAACAGGAAAGCAGGGAATTTGAATCTAAATCTTTAACACCGGAGTGAAAGACAGTCGATTCGGCTCCTGGCCAACTGCTCAGGCATAGACTAATAACTTAAAGGATCAAGGAACATAGGATAAAATAAAAATATGCATCCAGATCTTCTCCGTGGAGAAGAAAATCATGAAATAAAAGCACAATCAAGGAATAAAGAAAACACAGGGAGGAGATACCAGAGTGAAGGCAAGGTTTTGAGTCTGGGGCTCATTATGGCCATGCGTAAATAGACAGTAACTCAGAAATAAAGGATATTGTGGATAACAAGGGTTCTTAGTGAAAGAATCAAGCAACAAGGGGATTAAAATTACTTTAGAAATGCATGTGCAAGGAAATCTCATGGCAATGAAATCTTCATCCAAGTACAGTAAAATAAACATCTGTAAATTAAATTTCATTGCAAGTAACAACTTTAACATGTAGCCAAATGTGAATCCTCCGAAGTCATTGTCCTACACATGCTCCATCCATCTCCCGCTTGCCAACCAATGTGACCTCACCCGTACCTCCTAGATAACGATAGGGGTACTCTTCTTCCCCTTGAGCCTCCTGAGCCGCAAAGTGGACACACACACAATACTAGAGAATGCTAGAACCCATCTCACCTCTCAAGGTCAAGCTACCACTCGCTACCTGAGCTTAGTATCCGAACTCCCATAAGAGAAAGTTTAGTCAAGATAAAATTCAGCAGCGTAACATTACGCAAGCCAGATGTGTCCTTCACTCCTCCTCCACCATCCTTTTTATAGAGTTTTCTTAATCATTAGTTTCCCAAAACCCGAATTAGATTCCCTTTTTATTAATTTCATTAGGAAAAACCTCCCCCGTACACATGTTGCCCGATCCCCTAGTTGCACTAGAAAATCAATTTTATTAATTAATTAATTATTCCTAATTCCCTCACCCACCTAAAAGAGTTCATAAAAATATTCCTCAGTGTCCCATTATTCCCTTACAATTCTTAAATGAATTACTCCTTACTTAATTCCTAGTTGAGTTCATATATAGAAAGTTCCATAGGCTAGATTCCTTACTAAGTTAGACCTTCATCTTTTTCTTTAAGTTTCCCCTTTTCTTTAAGTTTCCCTTTTTCTTTAGGTTTCCTTTTTCTTTTAAGTTTCCTTTTTTCTTTTAAGTTTCCCCCTTTTTCCTTTTTAACTAAAAATAAATTTAGCAAGTGTAGATAAAAACAACCATTTACCCTTTTAATAAATTTAATCCTCCATTATAATTCTTTTTTTTTACTTTAATTATTAAGTTTACCCCCCCTTATTGTTACATGTCTATATATATATATATATATATATATATAACCACATGTTCTACTTAGACCTAGGTTTTAAATTCACTAGGCTTGGCGACAATTTTTAAGGGAAAATTCTTATTAAACTTTACTTATCACATCATTCATTTTAAGGTCGACTGGGTCTGAAGGAGGCATAATTTTCTAGGCACTAGGTTTATTAACTTATCATAGTTAAAATCACGATGTTCCCTTCAGGAAGCACTACGTTCTCCAAGGGTTCCACTCGCCTCTTTTTGTTTTCTTTGCACAACGTGGCCTTCAAGACGAAATACATGCTCCAAGGATGCCACTCGCCTCTTGACTGAATTTGGTAGACGTCAAACCCCTGGAGTCAATACTCCGCCAGGTGATCTTGTGGGAGACTAAGGGCCTCTAAGGAATAAGGACCCTACCTTATTGCGCACCCCTTAGAATCATCATGAGCCACTATCACAGTCTTCCCTCATGTCATTGTGGGTCTTCTCGAACTAGGTAATCGTTAACCTACAGTTCGAGCCATGACGAGAGTGCTAGTAGGTTGTGGAAGGGCTACTTCCACACCTCTCCCTCAATGTCTTTGGTTTTCATATGTGACCCATCTACTCCAAATGTGAGTCTAGTCAGCAAGCTATTGTCAGCCTACATCCATCAATGAATCATGTGAGAAATAATAATCAATCATCACAACATCTAATCATATGTACATATGTCACATCAACAACATTCAAACCCTAACAGTCCACTCCCTGAGTCGATCCGAAGTCCAAGGGGTTTCATCGATGCCTTTGCATCCTCAATGTCTAGAGCCCTACACACTCAGGAGAACCCAGTCAATAGCACCTGTCTATGTAAATACAACCAAATCACAGATTATCATATCCACAATATCTCATAAACATAATCAAAATAACCAATAGTATAATAACCTGGATCACTTGCATGCAAGTGTCCTCAAAGAATAAGTTCACTTAGTGCACACAAGAGAGGGATGTTACACATCACCAATATCATCCACCGATGTCACACGATGAGAAGTGAATGGGGCCAACGTTGAAATTTCTTCAAATTGTTCCTATATGCGTTGAAATTTGACATGGTTAGACTAGACACATACCTTGACGATATGCAAGGGTTTCAAGACTCAAGGATGTTTTATATCCTCACATAATATTTGAGATCATCCACATTTGCATCAACATTCATCATACAGTCTCATTGTCATCATTCGTCATTCACATATATGGAATTTTTGACAAAATTCTCATGAAATTTCATGAAACATATTCCAACATGCTCATCACCAATGTTATCCACCAATGTCGCACAATGAGTAGTAAATGGGGCCAATGTTGAAATTTCTTCAAATTGTTCCTACATGCATCGAAATTTGACATGATTAGACTAGACACATGCCTTGATGGTATGCGAGGGTCTCAATATTGAATATATTGCTTGAATTCCTAACATAATCTTTGAGATCGTCCATGTTTGCATCAATGTTTATCATGTAGGCTCATTGTCATCATTCGTCATAATTCTCATCTATATAATCTTTGTTGAAAATCTCTCGAAATTTCATGGAACATCTTCGACCAGCATGCCTGTTAGTCTCTAATTTTGTCTTGATTTAGTGAGAAACCCTAATCCTAATCCCTTCTTACCTATGCTTCATTTTTCTGCTTCCAGTTGATTTCGATCTTTGTTTTTAGTGTCTTATGGTTTGCATTTCAGTTTTTGAATAATTTATTTAAGTTTGAAATTGAAAGACATAGTTTTAAACGAGGTGTCACCTTATATGCCTGTTTGAACTTCAAAAATTCAAATGTTGCTAAGTCATTAATAGCGCTACGGGAATAAGGCTATTCTCGTAGTGCCAAGATAATCATGCCTTGATATGGGCTTGTCATCCAGATTTCGTTATGATGACACAAATCGTGGTTTGAGAGTTCGCATGTGTCCCATAATAGCTTGGAATCATTTACTGATTCAAACCGTTTCATAATCGAATTTCTTTGTACCCATGAAGGACTCATTTCAAATCGCCCAAATCTCAACGATCATTATATTAAACCTGTCATTCTATGTTTGATTTTGCTGAATTTAGGCACAGGTATTTGCTCAAAGGAACGTTATACACTAACAGATTGCAGGTGGAAAATTCAAAACTCGAGGGTGCTAGTTACAGCATTGTGTTTTGATGGCACCAAAGAGGAGAAGACAGGTAGTCAGAATAGAACCCGATGGTGTTGAACTTCTCGAAGCTTATCCTCAGATGGCTCAAAGGTTCATAGATGCTGGGTGGTTTGAATTCCTTACCACTTTTCAAGGTTACGATGAGTAGGTCTCCATGGAGTTCACACTGAACTTTGATGGTCATGAGGTGGAGATCGGTAAGATGTTGATGCTAGTGACAGAGCAGACAATTTCTAAAGCTTGCAGATTGGTGGTTGGAGGAGAAAGATGTTGGAAGAAAGAGCATATGGTTACAGAGTTTGTAAGCCAATTCATGCTTCCAGATAAGAAAAATCCGAATTGGAAAAGGGGAGTACCTCACAGGTGGATTAGAACTGAATGGCACACTGCTCTGATCGTTATCCACAGGTATATCACCTGCGAAGGTAGATTTTCACTAGTCTATATCTACCACATTAGGATACTAATGCCTTTAAATGGCGATTACCCCTTAAATATACCTTATTTTCTACTCAAAAGCTTGACAAAGATGTCAAAGAGAGTGCAGTCACTCTCCACCAATGCTAAGAGAATTTTGTTTCATCAAGTCCTAATTAAGCCTTTAGTTATGTATATTTCATCTTGGGCTAAGAAGGTAGGTGGTACTCTACAGATGGACCTTAGCTATGCAACCATACCTATTTTTGGTGGGGAACAACAGAGATTATACAGAGAAGTTAGATTGGCTTATTTGGTAAGTGATCACAATAATCCCACTAATCATCCTATATATGTTGTAGAAGATGATCTTGGTTCTTCTATTTTTCATATGAGTGAAGAGATGGCAAAAGTATCAGTCAGAAAGACAACAACTGCAATAGGAGACAATAAAGACAATTTTGTTTGGAAAATGTATTTTGATGGAGCATGTTCTAAAGAAGGTTCAGGAGATGGTATTATCTTCATTTCCCCTACCTATCAGTGAGGATGAAGCTTTGTTGTTAGGTTTGAAAGCTACTAGAGATATGGGTGTAGATAAGTTGTTTGTTTTTGGAGACTCGGAACTTATTATTCACAAGATCAAGAATATATATCAAACCAAACAGCAAAGGTTAAAACAATACAGAAATGAGGTGTGGGATTATGTGGATAATTTCTTTTCAGCATTCAATATTACTTTTGTGCACATAAATTTGAATCAACAAGCCAACTCTTTGGCACTTGAAGCTAACAACTTTAAAACTCCAATGTTTCCTAATATGAAGTTTGAAGTTGAAGTCAGAAACAAACCTTCAATACTGGATAATATAAAACATTGGCAGGTTTTTAAAGATGATGAGGAAATTCAAAGTTTTTTGAAAACTATTGAAGAGTTTTCTAACATTTCAATAGATCAAGATGACGAAGATGGTGAAGAAGAAATACATGCTACAAAAGTCCTTCAAGATACAATTGTTGGCCACACAATCATTGAAGTGAAGACAAACCATCTGCCCAAAGGTTTGGTTCCACTAGAAAGGTTGTTTGATCATAATGATGTTTCCAGGAAGGTTGTTATCCAAACAGAAGAAACAAATGTAGTAGACTGTGACATTAGTCTGGATGCAAACCTCAGGTTGGTCAAAATATCTAGGAAACTATCACAAAAACAGAAAGAAGCATATGTCAAATTAATGAAACAATATTCAGATATATTTGCCTGGTCTTATGAAGATCTGAAGGTGTTTGATACAGAGATTATTCAGCACAAAATTCCTCTGAAGCCTGGATCAAAACCTGTTAAGAAAAAGTTCAGGCAATTTAATCCTTCACTGTTACCTATAATAGAAAAGGAACTGAAAAGGTTGCTGGAAGCAAAAATCATAGTGCCACTAAGATACTCAGAATGGGTAGCCAACCTTGTACCTGTCAGGAATAAGAACGGAAAGATAAGGCTCTGTGTAGACTTCAGGAATCTAAACAGGTGCTCTCTGAAAGACAATTATCCATTACCAAAAATGGATTATATATTACAAAGAGTTGTTGGCGCAAAGATAATCTCTATGTTTGATGGATATTCAGGGTACAATCAAATATCAATAATGGAAGAGGACAAAAATAAAACAACTTTTACCACTCCTTGGGGCACTTTTATGTACGAAAAGATGCCTTTCAGATTGATGAACGCAGGAGCCACATTTCAAAGGGATATGGACATCACTTTCATTGGGGAGAAGGACAGGTTTGTGGTTATTTACCTTGATGAAATCACTATATTTTCGGCATCCGACAAAGAACATTTACAACACTTGAAGCAGACCTTTGAGAAGTGCAGGAGGTATGGTATATCACTTAATCCCAAAAAATCACATTTTGCCATGGAGGAAGGAAAGCTTCTAGGACACATCGTTTCACCTAAAGGTATTAAAATAGATCTTGAAAGAGTAAAGGCTATCCAACAAATAGACATTCCGAGAAATAAAAAGTCAATTCAGTCCTTCATTGGTAAAATTAATTTTTTAAGGAGGTTTATACCTAACTTTGCAGAGATTGTCAAGTACATCACTGACATGTTGAAAAAGGATGTATAAATTAAGTGGATACCAGAAGCAAGAGAATCCTTTGAAAGGATCAAACAGGCTATCGTTCAGGCACCTGTTCTAATTAGCCCAGATTACTCCAAAGAATTCATAATTTTTTCATTTGCATTAGAAAATACCATAGTTGTTGTTCTTCTACAAAGAAATGAGCAAGGATACAAGCAACCCATCTCCTTCTTTAGCAAAACCCTCATAGACTCCGAATTGAAGTATGATATAATAGAAAAACAGGCCTATGCCTTGGTAAAGGCTTTAAAATCCTTCAGAGTATATGTTCTTCAATCTAAAATTATAGCTTATGTCCCAAGCAGTGCAGTCAAAGAAATATTGGTTCAGCCTGATTGTGAAGAAAAGCGAGGGAAATGGATAACAAAAATCCTGGAATATGATCTCACCATAAATCCTACTCAACTGATAAAAGGACAAGGCCTCGCCAAATTAATGACAGAATCTAATTGCAAAGAAATTGGGTTGTACCATCTTTCAGACATGACACATGATTCTTCTATCCAGATTGAAGAAACAAATTCACAGGTAAACAACAAGTATGTTTTTTCAACATGGTACAAAGATATCGTATTTTTTTTGCTGAACTTTCAATCTCCCCCAGAGTTGGATAAATCAAAATTTAGATCATTAAAGTTGAGAGTTGTAAAGTACTGTATTTTTTATCAGACCCTGTTCTGGAAGGACCCCAACAGTTTTCTGTTGAGGTGTGTGGATCAAAAAGAATCTAAACAAATCTTTCTTGATCTGCATCATGGTGTCTACGGAGGCCATCATCATTGGAAGGCTATTTCCTTCAAGATTCTTAGAGCAGGCTATTACTAGATATTTCTATTCTCATATATTTTTTCTCAGGTCAGGGCATGTGAACCTTGTCAGAAATTTGCTGGAAAGCAGAAACTTATATCTTTGCCTCTGAAACCAATCATCGCCCATGGACCATTTCAATAGTGGGAATTGGATTTCATTGGAGAGATTAATCCATCATCCTCAGGACAACATACATGGATTATTACAGCCACAGATTATTTTACGAAGTGGATTGAAGCAATTCCGACTCGGAATACAATAGACAAGGTAATCATGGAATTTCTAGAAGGATATATTTTTTCCAGGTTTGGCTGTCCTAAAAAACTAGTCACTAATAATGCACAGGATTTTAAATCAAATTCCATGATTGAATTCTGCAATAAGTATAGTATCAAATTGGTTCATTCTACTCCCTACTACCCCCAAGGGAACAAATTGGCAGAATCTTCCAATAAAACTCTGATAAGAATTATCAAAAAACTACTGACAGAAAATAAAAAATCATGGGATTCCAAGTTAAAGTTTTCCCTTTGGGCTGATCATATTAGAAACAAGAAGTCTATTGGGACATCTCCTTTCCATATGGTATATGGGACATAAGAAATTCTTCCAAATCAATTGGGCCTTCCAGTCTTAAAGTTTCTACAAGAAGAGCTAGAAGAAACCAATGATGTCCAAAGAAGAATTTTTCAGATGATTGAAGTTCAGCAGGTCAGAGAACAGGTGAATCAAAAAGTTGTTGCTCACCAGAGAAAAATCAAGGATATATTCGATAAGGGAACTAAGAAATATGTTTTCAATGAGGGGGATTTGGTGTTAAGATGGGATTCCAGGAGAGAGGATAAAGAAAAACATGGAAAGTTCGATAACCTATGGTATGGTCCTTTCAGAATAGCCAAGGTAATAAACAATAACACTTTTCTCCTACATAATTTAGACAACACTGAAAATTTTGGGGGCCCAGTGAATGGGAGGTTCTTGAAGCACTATTTTCTCTAAGGAATCATCAGGTTTTCAGTTAGTACAATAGGTTTTCCTTTCAATAAAGACTCCATATACCCAATGGACTTGTTTTTACAGTTATGATGAGAATAAAAGACTGACAGATGCAAGGAGATCAGTGAATCAGAGATAAAGGAAAAGGCATTGGTCTGCAGTTCTTGGAGTTTATTATCAAAACTCCATCCCCAGAAGGAGCCAGTGTTAGTCTCTAATTTTGTCTTGATTTAGTGAGAAACCCTAATCCTAAACCCTTCTTACCTACACTTCATTTTTCTGCTTCCAGTTGATTTCGATCTTTGTTTTTAGTGTCTTATGGTTTGCATTTCAGTTTTTGAATACTTTATTTAAGTTTTAAATTGAAATACATGGTTTTAAACGAGATGTCACCTTATATGCCTATTTGAACTTCACAAATTCAAATTTTGCTAAGTCATTAATAGTGCTACGGGAATAAGGCTATTCTCATAGCGCCAAGATAATCATGCCTTGATATGCACCTGTCATCTAGATTTTGTTATGATGACATGAATTGTGGTTTGAGAGTTCACATGTGTCCCACAATATCTTGGAATCATTTACTGATTCAAACTGTTTCATAATAGGATTTCTTTGTACCCACGAAGGACTCATTTTAAATCGCCCAAATCTCAACGATCATTATATTAAACCTGTCATTCTATGTTTGATTTTGCTGAATTTAGGTGCAGGTATTTTCTCAAAGGAACGTTATACACTAACAGATTGCAGGTGGCAAATTCAGAACCTGAGGGTGCTAGCTACAACATTGTGTTTTGATGGTGCCAAAGAGGAGCGGACAGGTAGTCATAATAGAACCCGAGGGTGTTGAACTTCTCGAAGCTTATCCTTAGATGGCTCAAAGGTTCAGAGATGCCGGGTGGTTTGAATTCCTTACCACTTTTCAAGGTTATGATGAGCAGGTCTCCATGGAGTTCACACTAAACTTTGATGGTCACAAGGTGGAGATCGGTAAGATGTTGATGCTAGTGACAGAGCAGACAATTGCTAAAGCTTGAATATTGGTGGTTGGAGGAGAAAGATGGTGGAAGAAAGAGCACGTGGTTACAGAGTTTGTAAACCAATTCCTGCTTCTAGATAAGAAAAATCCAAATTGGAAAAGGGGAGTACCTCGCAGCTGGATTAGACCTGAATGACACACTGCTCTGATCGTTATCCACATGTATATCACTTGCAAAGGTAGATTTTCACTAGTCTGTATCTACCACATTAGGATATTAATGCATTTAAACGACGATTACCCCTTAAATATGCCTTATTTTCTACTCAAAAGCTTGACAAAGATGTCAAAGAGAGTGCAGTCACTCTCCACCAATGATAAGAGCAATCTGTTTCATCAAGTCCTAATTAAAAATTTAGTTATGTCTTCTTTGAGAGAATTACAGAAGCCCTGGAGCTAGATTATGCAATATTTAAACCCTAACACATAGTCAAACAAACAGAAGAAAGGCAAAGGGAAAAAGACTTTTCCACAGAGCCAAAATATTTCAATTGATGAAACCCCTGTTAAAGAAGAAATGTTTGACATCAGGGTGATGAGGAATAGCAGAAGTAAAATACCTAAGTTAGATCCAGAAATCGAAACATTTTCTAAAGAAGATGTTAAAGGGGAAGATGATTCAGATAAAGATTTTAATATTCAAACTACAGTCAAGCATGAATCGCCATCAACCAGTAAAAGGGGTGCTTCAATCAAAAGGACAAAGGTTAAAGGTGTGTCTGCGTCTAAAAAACCTAGAAGGAATTCTACTAGGGTTACCAACAAGTACAGACTGAAGTTAAAGGCCATGTTTAATCCATCAATCAGAGAAGAAAACGTCATAGTTATAGAAGACGACTATAAAAATGTTGAAGCAGGTACCAGGAAAAGGGAAAAAATAACTTCATTGCTTAAGAAACAAGTAAACAAAGGTAAACAAATGTTTTCATCATCTACATGACCTGTAATGAGAGATTCAACCAGATTAGCAAAAGCTAAAGAAATGGCTAAAGGTATCAGTGAAATCCCTGAGAATAAACAGGATTACCTTGTAGACTCAGATCACATATAAGATGTGCCTGAACCTATAGATTCAGCAAGTACCAAGTTAATGCAAAAGAACCCAAAGTTGCCTTAAACCTGAATGAGCCTGCACCTTTTGAAGAATTCTCAGGATTCAGGGTTAAATCAGAACTGATAAAGAAAGGATCAAGGAATTCCAGAAAAGAGTGAGATAGTTAAAGAAAGAAAAGGCACAAATAGAACAATAGAATGCTCATCAACAAGAAAGGATTCAAGGTTTTAAAAAGAAGAAGAAAGAGAAAAGGGCATTGCTCAAAGAACTCAGAGAAATAAACTTCAGACTCTATTGGCACAATGTCGTTCTTACCACAATGCTCAAGCAGAAAAATGCTAAAGCTACTACTGTGATTATATCCTAAAGGTTACATGGAGATTGTGACAATCATGATTTTAATGTTTTCTAGGAAATATGACAATGTCTACTCGTTTTTGGTCAGTGAGATGCAAAGACCTCAAACTGTTTGACTAAATCAAACTAATTCCTGTTTTGTAGAATCAAATGTAATGCTAGCAAGATCATACAATATCAAGTTGTTGAGCTGTGATCTATTTTTGGATTGTAGAAGCTCTTTTTTAGTGAACTACCTTAGTAGATAGATACTATTCGAATCTAGTCATTAAAGCTATACTAGATGATAGGATCTAGAGGTTTTATGGATAGTTTAAATAGACAGAGGAAAGACTATGTGAAGGTTGAAAAATTAGAGATACAGGGAACTTTTTTGTGAAACTCCTTGTAAAGGAATTTATGTTCAATTTGACATTTAATAGAAAAGGCATATGGATGGTTAGACCCTCTTTTCTACTCTGTTATTTCTTTCTTCATGCTTGAATTCATTATTTAGATTGCAATGCTTTTGATTCTTGACTGTTAATTAATACAGTGAAAATTTTACTGTGGAAATTATTTTTCAAGTTTTGCTATCAAGTTGATAGTCTTGTTTTTTTATGATATTTTGAGATAAGAATTTATGTGAAGTTGACAAATTGAAGGCTTCATCTTCCCTTTTTCTTAATTGGTTTAATCCATCTATGTGTCTACCTTTTATTCAGTCAATGGGATATGCTATGTTCTGATCTTGATTTTCATGTTATGTTATAACCTTGAGCCAGTTTTCAACCACCTTATTAAAAAAACCAAATTATAAAAACCTTCTAAACACTTTGCAATAAACTGATGATGCCCCAACTTGCCCTCGCATAGTCAAGTGAAACTTTAGGGACTAAATTTTTTGGCGTCGTTACCGGGGACGAAGAAACGAAGAGATCTTCCCTGGGGAAACGACAAGTTTACATTCATATATTGGTGGTGAACAATATTTTGGACATTATTTAAGACTGTGATTATTCACCTGGTGACTCCTCTATCGTAATTATGGCTCCTAAAAGAGAAGGTAAAGGACCTAAAACTCCTCTAAATTCTTCATCATTTAATAAGATACCAGTAACCAGGAAAAATCCAGATCTTGAGCCTGTTGCAGTAGTTCCAAATACTGAAAAGTTACTAAGAAAGCCTAAAGTTATTTCCGGACAATATTCACTCTTAAAAGGAAAATTATCTTCAGAAAGTTATCAAGGACAATCCTCTGAAATCACCAAAACCCAATTAGATGAAGATGTGAATCCTAAAAGTGAAATCAAACCTGTTATTGAGCCTGATACAGTTTCATTCCCTTCAACTATTTCAGAATTAAATCTAGAATAGTGGAAGTTACTTATTGAATTCATTAAACAGGAGTATCTAGACATCTTGCCTGTGACTGAAACTTTGAGAGGTCACAACACAGATATTAAGAGCGAACCAGAGACACTTTCATCATTTCTTGGATCTGTCTCATTTGAGGATTTTAGATCACATTATTTTTCTTTTGAGAATCCTCTATTTCTCACCCCATTAGTTGATCATAGTTCATAAGAGAAATCCTTGTCTACTAAAGATCAAGACTCAGTGAAAATACATATAAGTTGTAATACACAAGGGACTCTTTCTCCTTCAGCTTCACCAATCTTACTCACTCCCAAAGCTCCAAAAATAGCTAATATGGTTGCAGATAGAATGGACAAAATAGTTGCAGCAATGTATGCTCCTTTGGTTCTTCCACAAGTCATGTATGGCTTTCCACCAAATGATTGTATGAAATACTTGCCCAGATTCAATGGAGATGGATCAGTTACTGATGAAGATCATTTGAGTTCATTTTATAGTTTTGCAGATAATTTCAATGTAGAGCATGTTGATGTGTGGATGAGATTATTCGTACAAAGTCTAAATGGGGAAGAAAGAAAGTGGTTCAGGAGTTTACCTCCTAATTCAATAGCTGATATCATAGCCTTAGATGATGCATTTCTTAAACACTGGGCAGACAAGAAGGACTTTTTATACTACATCACCGAATTTGGTGCTTTAAGGAGGAAACAAGGTGAATCAATACATGATTTTACCAAAAGGTTCAACCAGATGTATGGTAAAATTCTAGAGGAGATAAAACCTTCAGAGAAATTAGCTAAAATCACTTTTTCCAATGCATTCGATGTCGAATTTTCCTTGTTGCTTATGGAAAGAAGAACTACTACCCTCATCCTGATGCAAGATGTTGCTATTGAGGTAGAATCAAACATATTAGCAACAGGCAAATTGAAGTCTAGAAGTGATAGAGACAGGAAAAAGAAAAAGGAAGAGTTGCCTTCATCTTCTAATTCAACATCTGATTCTAAAATGGATGAAATGGATAAGATGTTGAAAACTCTGACATCTGAAATGGCAAGGTTGAAGATAGAACAAAAACAACCCAGTAGACCTACACAAGAGGGTGGTTACAGAAATCCAAATTAGTTTAGGAGGCCAAACAATGTACCTCAAATATTACCAAGAGAAAGAAAAACCAAGATGACCAAAAGGTTTTGCCTCCTTTTCAAAATAATGTAGTAGATGAGGAGGAGGATGAGGATGATACAGAAGAAGACCTTGCAGTTCATTTGAATGATTCTGAATCATCTCCTCTACATGTGACACAACAGGATTATGAAGATGCTTTCATTGCAAACCAGTTTAAGGAAGGGGATGAAGATGAAATCATCCAACAGGAACCTAAAAGGAAAAAATACAATCTCAGATCTGGTTCGAATGCACCTAAAGTAGATACACGTGTTTCCACAAAGAAGGCCAGTACTACAGTTAAGACAAGAATTATCAAAGGTATTCCCAAGACCCGAGATGATCAACCATTGAAACAACTTACCAAGGATAGTACTGTTGACATAAAGGAACCAGAAAAAAATGTTTATGCTTTCAGTTTAGAACATGAAATCAACAAAATCAAGATTTCAGTGCCATTATTAGAACTCATGAAAACAAAATCCTTCAGAAAGACTGTCCTCAAGGCTCTACAGGCTCCAGCTCATGTCACCTTTTCAGATACAGTCAATATAGAGGATGAAAACCTTGCTATAACTATTAGACCTCACATTGAAGATAGAATTGATGCCTCTCCACCTTTCTACATTTCAATAAATATCCATGACAAGATATCGCACAACTGCTTAATTGATCCAGGGGATCAAATTTTGCTCAAAATTAAAAGTGCTTGGAATCGCTTCAAATAGAACATGAGAATAGACCTCATCGTCACAAACCCAACGCAACTCGTTTGGGTTCAAACGGATGTCGGGAGAGAGAGATATCACATTATGTTCAAAACGACAAACAAGCAAAAAAAAGGGATGTTGACTATACAATCCGTACAGTCCATACGGATGCTGATGTGGAATGTTCGTACGACACGTGGTAGAGCTGAATTGGCAGGACCATACGATGTGGCATTCATTGGTTGGCATATGTGGACGAATAGTCTACTGACACGTGGCATTTTCTGACCATTGGTTTGGTGCCACGTGGCCCAGTCATGGGATGCCACATGGCACCCTATTATTTGTTGTTGGTTTAAAAGTTATGGAGTCCGTGGGGATCAAACCCTGAACCTCCCTACCATGCATAGCCTTTGCAAAGTCTGTGTTACCAACATACCACAACATGTTCCTTATTATATATGTGGGTTTAAATAAATTTAAATTTGATTTGTTGTAAAGTTTGGCGCGGGGTCGGGCTAGGGCTTAGCCCCAGCCCGCGGTTGTATTGATTCACATATGACCGGAGGTTACACCATTTGGTGCGCACACGAATTTTGATTTGGTTTCAAATGTTTAAACACCCACGTGCTTGGGCACATGGATATTTCCATGTGTCTTGGGTTTAAACTTAACCCCTTTTGTATATTTGTGCGCGGTCGTATGGTGCTTCATATGCCCACGGGCCTTAGACGGTTAAGGGCCAGCATGTAATTGTTCTACATTTTGTACATGTTGTGTGGTTGCGCTTGGTGCTGAGTTTTAACACATAAAAGTGCGTGGGGGCTAGGATGAGGCAACCAGGGTGCATTTTGGCGATCCAGAGACAACAAGTTTGAAGGGGAACTTCCAGGAAGCCTATCTTCTTCAATTTTTGGCCAAACGAGGTGCCGAAAAAGCCCAGCTAGGGGTTTTTGGATGTTATGAAGCCATTGGAGCCATCTATTTTCCATTTGAGCATTATAAATAACATATTTGAGCACTTTGAGAAAATAGTACAAAAGATCCATTGGAAGCTGGACCAGGAGATGTAGTCCAAGAGAGGGGTGAACTCCTTTATCATTTGTTGTGTTATGTGTTTTATGTTCACTGTTTATTGTTGTTGTTCTTATGCATCTTGAATGAGTATTTTCTATAAAATTTGTGTTGCAAAATTGATCCATTTGCATTTTAACACATGAAATAAATCTTGCAAATATTTTCAAGAATACAAGTCTTCATTTTTAGATCAAGTTGGTATTAGAGCATAGGTTTTTGAAGACTTGATTATTTGCAAGTGTTTTGTTTTCTGATGCTCACAAGGTTGAAACTCACAAGAGGAGAAGGTCAACTTGTAGATCCAAGTTCTCATCCTTCAAGAAGGAAGATTATATTATCACCGCAAGTTTCAAGGAGGCATTCACCAAGTATGGCTCATGAAGAGAGTCATGAACATGTTTCTACAGAAGATGAAGATCTCAGAAAGGTTGTCATGGAAATGAGAAAAATGATGAAACTCTTGATGGAAAGGAATACAAGGTTGCAAGGTGAAGGCTCCAACCCTTCAAAGCACAAGGGAGACAGTGGTGATAAAACTCCAAATGGAAATGGAGGGAATGGTGCTTCTCCACCATCCTCACCTCCATATTCTTCTTCTTCTTCTACCAGTTCAAGACCTCTTCCAAATTCTCCAAAAGGACACGGTAAAACTCCTTCACAAATTCCTTTGTTAAAGATTGATATTAAATTTGAATTTCCAATGTACAATGGAGAGGTAAATGCTGAGAAATTAGATAATTGGATTCGTCAAATTGAGGTGTATTGTAGGATACAAAAAATTCAAGATGATGAAACTAAGATTCAGCTTGCTTCTTTAAGATTGGATAGTGCAGCACTCAT
>ML791572.1:324275-334329 GCA_009831015.1 Picea engelmannii | reverse complement strand
TGTTGATCACAGTTTCCAAGTTGGAGATGAAGTTTGGCTTTACATTAGTAAGGAGAGGTTTAAAGGAGAAGGTAAAAAATTGAAACCAATTCTATATGGTCCTTGCAATATTCTTGACAAGATTGGTAACAATGCCTTCCATTTAGATTTGCCTCCTTATATGAAAATGTATGCAGTTGTTAATGTTGAGAATTTGAAATTGTATGAGCCTCCTTTGATTGATGAACAAGGAGATCATGTTCATATTCCTTCTATAGATGATTTTTCCCCAAAATATCTTACAGAACTGCATGAAGACACCATCCTTGACAGGAGAATGAGAACTTCAAAACGAGGAAATGTGGAGTATCTTCGAGTTGGTCTTAAAGGCACAAATCCAAGCAAAGCCAAGTGGATTGAGGTTGGAAAGGTGAGGGAGCTATACGCTCATCTTTAGATAGACTGAATATAGTCTTTTGGAGGTCCAAAAGATTTCCAATGGGGAGGTGTGATCCAGGGGATCAAATTTTGCTCAAAATTCAAAGTGCTTAGAATCGCTTCAAATTGAACAGGAGTGTAGGCCTCATTGTCACAAACCCAATGCAACTCGTTTGGGTTCAAACGGACATCGGAAGAGAGAGATATCATGTTCTGTTCAAAATGACAAACAGGCAAAAAAAAAGGATGTTGACTGTACAGTCTGTACAGTCTATACGGATGCTGATGTGGCATGTCCATACGACACGTGGTAGAGCTGAATTGGCAGGACCATATGACGTGGAATTCATTGGTTGGCAGATGTGGATGAATAGTCTGCTGACACGTGGCATTTTTTGACCAATGGTTTGGTGCCACGTGGCCCAGTTGTGGGCTGCCACGTGGCACCCTATTATTTGTTGTTGGTTTAAAAGTTATGGAGTCCGTGGGGATTGAACTCCAGACCTCCCCACCATGCATAGCCTTTGCAAAGTCCATGTTTCCAACGTACCACACCATGTTCCTTATTATATATGTGGGTTTAAATAAATTTAAATTTGACTTGTTGTAAATTTTGGCACGGGGTTGGGTTGGGTCTTAGCCCTAGCCCATGGTTGTATTGATTCACATATGACCAGAGGTTACACCATTTGGTGCATGCATGAATTTTGATTTGGTTTCAAACGTTTAAACACCTGCGCGCCTGGGCACATGGATCTTGCCATGTGACTTGGGTTTAAACTTAACCCCTTTTGTATATTTGCGCGCGATCGTATGGCGCTTCATATGCCCACGGGCCTTAGACGGTTAAGGGCCAGCGCATAACCATTCTACAGTTTGTACTGATTGTGCAGTTGCACCTGGTGCTGAGTTTTAACACATAAAAGCGCGTGGGGGCTAGGTTGAGGCAACAAGGGTGCATTTTGGAGATCCAAAGACAACAAGTTTGAAGGGGAACTTCCAAGAAGCCTATCTTCTTCAATTTTTGGCCAAACGAGGTGCCGAAAAAGCCCAGCTAGGGGTTTTTGGATGTTCTGAAGCCATTGGAGCCATCTATTTGGAATTTTGAGCATTGTAAAGTACATATTTGAACACTTTTAGCAAATAATACAAAAGATCCATTGGAAGCTGGACCAGGAGATGTAGCCCAAGAGAGGGGTGAACTCTTTTATCATTTGTTGTGTTATGTGTTTTATGTTCACTATTTAGTGTTGTTGTTCTTATGCATATTGAATGAGTATTTTCTATAAAAGTTGTGTTGCAAAATTGATCCATTTTCATTTTAACACATGAAATAAATCTTGCAAATATTTTCAAGAATACAAGTCTTCTTCATTTTTAGATCATTAATGGATTCCGGTGCCTCGCATAATGTAATGCCTAAGGTGGTGATGGAAGAATTAGGTTTGGACATTACTAGACCATATCATGATCTATATTCTTTTGACTCCAAGAAATTCAAATGCCTTGGAGTTATGAAAGATGTGGTTGTTACTCTTTCCCAATTACCTATGAAAAGTGTGGTATTAGATTTTATCATGGCTGACATACCACCAAACATTTGTATGCTTCTTTCAAGATCTTGGGATAAGAAGGTAGGTGGTACTCTATAGATGGACCTTAGCTATGCAACCATACCTATTTTTGGTGGGGAACAACGGAGATTATACATAGAAGTTAGATTGGATTATTTGGTAAGTGATCACAATAATCCCACTAATCATCCTATATATGTTGTAGAAGATGATATTGGTTCTTCTATTTTTCATATGAGTGAAGAGATGGCAGAAGTATCAGTCAGAAAGACAACAATTGTAGTAGGAGTCAATAAAGACAATTTTGTTTGGAAAATGTATTTTGACGGAGCATGTTCTAAAGAAGGTTTTGGATCTGGTATTGTCTTCATTTCCCCTACCAAGGAGGTTATCCCTATGTCATATAAACTTGAATTTGACACCACTAATAACATCAGTGAGTATGAAACTTTGTTGTTAGGTTTGAAAGATGCTAGAGATATGGGTGTAGATAAGCTGTCTCTTTTTGGAGACTCAGAACTAATTATTCACCAGATCAGGAATATATATCAAACCAAATAGAAAAGGTTAAAACAATACAGAAATGAGGTGTGGGATTATGTGGATAATTTCTTTTCAGCATTCAATATTACTTTTGTGCACAGAAATTTGAATCAGTAGGCCGACTCTTTAGCATTTGCAGCTAGAAAATTTCAAACTCCGATGTTTCCTAATATGAAGTTCGAAGTTGAAGTCAGAAACAGACCTTCAATACTGGATAATATAAAACATTGGCAGGTTTTTAAAGATGATGAGGAAATTCAAAGATTTTTTAAAACTATTGAAGAGTTTTCTAACATTTCAATAGATCAAGATGACGAAGATGGTGAAGCAGAAATACATGTTGTAGAAGTCCTTCAAGATACAATTGATGGCCACAAAATCATTGAACTGAAGACAAACCATTTGCCCAAAGGTTTGGTTCCACTAGAAAGGTTGTTCGATCATAATGATGTTTCCAGGAAGGTTGTTATCCAAACAGAAGAAAGAGATGTAGTAGACTGTGACATTAGTCCGGATGCAAACCCTAGGTTGGTCAAAATATCTAGGAAACTGTCACAAAAACAGAAAGAAACATATGTCGAATTGATGAAACAATATTCAGATATATTTGCCTGGTCTTATGAAGATCTGAAGGTGTTTAATACAGAGATTATTCAGCACAAAATTCCTCTGAAGCCTGGATCAAAACCTGTTAAGCAAAATTTCAGGCAATTTAATCCTTTACTATTACCTATAATAGAAAAGGAACTGAAAAGGTTGTTGGAAACAAAAATCATAGTGCCACTAAGATACTCATAATGGGTAGCCAACCTTGTACCTGTCAGGAAGAAGAACGGAGAGATAAGGCTCTGTGTAGACTTCATGAATCTAAACAAGTGTTCTCTGAAAGACAATTATCCATTACCAAAAATGAATTATATCTTACAAAGAGTTGTCGGCGCAAAGAGAATCTCTATGCTTGATGGATATTCAGGGTACAATCAAATATCAGCAATGGAAGAGGACAAAAAGAAAACAACTTTTACCACTCCTTGGGGTACTTTTATGTATGAAAAGATGCCTTTCGGATTGATGAACACAAGAGCAACATTTCAAAGGGATATGGAAATCACTTTCATTGGGGAGAAAGACAGGTTTGTGGTTATTTACCTTGATGACATCACTATATTTTCGGCATCTGACAAAGAACATTTACAACACTTGAAGCAGACCTTTGAGAAGTGAAGGAGGTACGGTATATCACTTAATCCCAAAAAATCACATTTTTCCATGGAGGAAGGAAAGCTTCTAGGACACATCATTTCACCTTAAGGTATTAAAATAGATCCTGAAAGAGTAAAGGCTATCCAACAAATAGACATTCCGAGAAATAAAAAGTCAATTCAGTCCTTCATTGGCAAAATTAATTTTTTAAGGAGGTTTATACCTAACTTTGCAGAGATTTTCAAGTACATCACTGACATGTTGAAAAAGGATGTAGAAATTAAGTGGATACCAGAAGTGAGAGAATCCTTTGAAAGGATCAAACAGGCTATCATTCAGGAACCTGTTCTAATTAGCCCAGATTACTCCAAAGAGTTCATGATTTTTTCATTTGCATCAGAAAATACCATAGTTGTTGTTCTTCTGCAAAGAAATGAACAAGGATACGAGCAACCCATCTCCTTATTTAGAAAAATCCTCAGAGACTCTGAATTGAAGTATGATAAAATCCTTCAGAGTATATGTTCTTCAATCTAAAATTACAGCTTATGTCCCAAGCAGTGCAGTCAAAGAAATATTGGGTCAGCCTGATTGTGAAGGAAAGCGAGGGAAATGGATAACAAAAATCTTGGAATATGATCTCACCATAAATCTTACTTAGTTGATAAAAGGACAAGGCCTTGCCAAATTAATGACAGAATCTAATTGCAAAGAAATTGGGTTGTGCCATCTTTCAGACATGACACATGATAAAGATTTTAATATTCAAACTACAGTCGAGCATGAATCGCCATCAACTAGTAAAAGGGGTGTTGCAGTCAAAAGTACAAAGGTTAAAGGTGTGTCTACATCTAAAAAACCTAGAAGGAATTCTACTAGGGTTACCAACAAGTACAGACTGAAGTCAAAGGCCATGTTTAATCCATCAATCAAAGAAGAAAACGTCATAGTTATAGAAGACGACTCTGAAAATGCTGAAGTAGGTACCAGGAAAAGGGCAAAAAGAACTTCATTGCTTAAGAAACTAGTAAACAAAGGTAAACAAATGTTTTCATCATCTACAGAACCTATAATGAGAGCTTCAACCAGATTAGCAAAAGCTAAAGAAATGGCTAAAGGTATCAGTGAAATCCCTGAGAATAAACAGGATTACCTTGTAGACTTAGATCACATATTAGATGTGCATGAAGCTATAGATTCAACAAGTTCTGATGAAGAACATAGCTCGGGATTAGTCTCTAAGTACCAAGTTAAAGAAAAAGAACCCAAAGTTACCTTAAACCTGAATGAGCCTGCACCTTTTGAAGAATGCTCAGGATTTAGGGTTAAAATCAGAATTGATAAAGAAAGGATCAAGGAATTCCAAAAAATAGTGAGACAGTTAAATAAACAAAAGGCACAAATAGAACAATGGAATGCTCGTCATCAAGAAAGGATTCGAGGTTTTAAAAAGAAGAAGAAAGAGAAAAGGGCATTGCTTAAATAACTCAGGGAAATAAACTTCAGACTCTATTAGCACAATGTCGTGCTTACCACAAAGCTCAAACAGAAAAATACTAAAGCTACTACTGTGATTATATCCTAAAGGTTACATGGAGATTGCTACAATCATGATTTTAGTGTTTTCCAGGAAATATGGCAATGTCTACTCGTTTTTGGTGAGTGAGATGTTAATACCTCGAACTATTTGACTAAATCAAACTAATTCATGTTTTGTAGAATCAAATGTAATGATGGCAAGATCATACAATATCAAGCTGTCGAGCTGTGATCTATTTTTGGATTGTAGAAGCTCTTTTTGAGTGAACTACCTTAGTAGATAGATATTATTTGAATCTAGTCATTAAAGCTATACTAGATGATAGGATCTGGAGGTTTTATGGATAGTTTAAATAGACAGAGGAAAGACTATGTGAAGGTCGAAAAATTGGAGATACAGGGAACCTTTTTGTGAAACTCCTTGTAAAGGAATTTATGTTCAATTTGACACTTAATAGCAAAGGCATATGGATGGTTAGACCCTCTTTTCTACTCTGATATTTATTTCTTCATGCTTGAATTCATTATTCAGATTGCAATGCTTTTGATTCTTGACTGTTAATTAATATAGTGAAAATTTTACTATGGAAATTATTTTTCAAGTTTTGATATCAAGATGATAGTCTTGTTTCTTTATGATATTTTGAGACAAGAATTTATGTGAAGTTGACAAATTGAAGGCTTCATCTTCCCTTTTTCTTAATTGTTTTAATCCATCTATTTTTCTACCTTTTATTCAGTCAATGGGATATGCTATGTTCTGATCTTGATTTTCATGTTATGTTATAACCTTGAGCTAGTTTTCAACCACCTTATTCAAAAAACCAAATTATAAAAACCTTCTAAACACCTTGCAATAAACCGATGATGCCCTAGATTTCTCTCTCGTAGTCAAGTGCAACTTTAGGGACGAACAACGCCAATCACCAATGTTTTCCATCGATGTTGCACAGTGACTAGTGAATGGGGTGAACATTGAAATTTCTTCAAATTATGTCTGTATGCATCGAAATTTGACATGGTTAGAGTAGACATATGCCTTGATGGTATGTGAGGGTTTCAAGACTCAAGGATTCCTGATGTCCTCGCATAATATTTGATATCATCTAAGTTTTCATCAATGTTCATCATGCAATCTCATTTTCATCATTCCTCATTCCCATATATAGAATGTTTGTCAAAACTCTCTTGAAATGTCATGGAATATCTTACAACACGCTCATCACCAATGTCATCCATCGACACCGCATGGTTAGTAGTGAATGGTGCCAATGTTGAAATTTCTTCAAACTATGCATGTATGCATAGAAATTTGACATGGTTATATGAGACACATGTCTTGACGGTATGCAAGGGTTTCTAGACTCATGGATGCCTGACGTTCACGCATAATATTAAGCATCCTCCGTGTTTGCATGAACCTTCATTATGCGGTCTCATTTTCATCATTCATCATTCCCATCTATAGAATCTTGGTCAAAACTCTCTTGAAATGTCATGGAATGTCTTCCAACACTCCCATCTACAATGTCATCAATTGACCCGGCACAGTGAGCAGTGAATGGGGCCAACGTTGAAATTTCTTCAAAATGTGACTGTATGCGTTGAAATTTTACCTGGTTAGACTAAGCGAATGCATTGATGGTATGGGAGGGTTTTAAGACTCATTGAAATCATTGATATTAAATATTCATGTTTTGATATGAAATAGGAAACTAAAATTGAGCTTTAATTTATTAAATCTTCACTTAATTCTAGGTGATTAAAATCTTTTATTTTGTTTAATTATTTTATGTTTAGTTCATAATAAAACATACCATTTTTTTAATCCTATTTTTTTCTACCAACAATTCATACCATATCTTGAACAATTTAAGAATATTGCAATAGGTAATTTGTATTGATATAAATAATACTGAACCATTTCAAAGTTTAGGCTAGAATCAACATTTTTTAAACATGGATTACAAATAATTCTGAAAATTTAGAAGTCTTTGTCATTAACATCATTGTCTACAACAATTTCATCTAGTGTATCATTGACAATGTTCATATGATCTTTCAAGTAGTTAATATTATCATCATCCTCATCTTGACTTGCATTATCTTCATCATCATTGAAATTTTGATTATAGACCATCCATATTGTTGCCAGATGTATTTAGATCATCATTTTCTATACCATCCATATCATTGTCTTCCATAACATCATCTAACTCTAGATTTTTGTCTTCTTGTGCCTAAACATAACCATCTTCAACATCATCATGGATGTCAATTTCTTCAATTTTCTCTAATCCCTCTCTCTCATTGTGTTGGCCATCATTGTTTTTCTCAGTGTCCACTAATGCATCGTCAAATACATGCCTTAATCTTGGATTATAATGTATTACAAACATCCATTTCCGGTCCAAAATATATTCATAGAAAAATACATGTACATGAACGAGTACATACATATATTAGACGTATGTTATAACAATTGTATTGATTAATAAAAACATGTATATATTCGCAATAAACAATGTATCAATAGATGTCCTGCAACATCTGTTGTGTCCTTATTTGATATGACATGATCTGTTTCCATGGCCTCAACTGAACCCTATAATACACAACATAGTCAATGATTTTTAGTGCACAAATTATATCATTTCAACCAATATACTATCCAACGCAAAACCTCACTTTAGTCATATATTTGACATATTAATATCAAGTTTTGGATTTGAAAATAACAACAACATAGTTTATATAACTTTATCTTGTATATTTTGTAGAATTTTTTAGTTCATAAACACCATCCTCTTTTGGTTGACATTGTTTTTTCTTCTTACCTTTATTGTATCTGCAGATTTCGTATCCAATTATATGGCCACCCACTTTCCTCTCGTTGATTTAGTAGGTATACATTGTCCACGTCCTCTTTCCATGGCCTCCTCTGGATCATGTAATACACAACAATGAAATTAGTCACATAAAATCCGAGAGATTGTTTTTGATATTATCTTGTTAATATGCTCTCCTTTCATGGTCCATGCAAGGGGGCCCATATCATCATCACTATTTCAAGTGACTAGAAGACTAGTAAGAGGTCATGTGTGGTGCTATGAGTAGTTATGATTATCCTTGAAGGCCTAAAAGCCTCATATAGGGGCTAACATAATTGTTTCCTCCTATGACCATGTATATAGCCTCATGAGCCATGTTCCTATTGTCAAAACATCAAATTTTCATTATGTAAGTTGTAGGTTAGAGATCACAACTCCCTCTAAAATAATTTATGTTTACATTTGTAGTTTAGAGTTATTAGGGCATAGTTGAATCCCTAGAATGTTTTTATTGCAAATAATAGATGTTGAAAGATGTTCTATGTGATGCATGCAGAATATCCTCTAAGTAGGTCACAATGAACAATGAACCTTTATAAATAGAAACTCAACCATGCCAAAGCAATAAGGAATGCACAAGTGTCTTGATGTTTCATAAGCGTATAGAAGGGGTTTGTAGAGTTATGATACTTAAGGGATAAATTGTGATGTAAATTAGTAAAGGAACAAAGAGATAATAGAGCCAAAAGAGATAAAACACAACGTGACCCATATTTGGCTCCAATATACATATATTCCAATATAAATGGATGAGCTACAATAAATATCAAGGATCGAAGCAATGACATGAACTTGTTGTTTCTCTAGCTATAATTAAACTACGATGCTTTATAACATGAAACATATCATTGCAAAACTTTTTTTAACAATGTACAATTTCATGATGATTTACAATGATTAGAATTATATATTTATAGCGTAAATCTACCATCAATGAGATGATTTCCATGCTAACAAAAGGAATAGAAAACTCTTAGTGTTTTTGAGAATATGTTAGTTTTTAGGGTCCTTAATGATGATAATACAATCAACTTTAATCATTAGATCTAGTGGACATGTCACCTCGGTCCACTATGATATCCCATTAATGATGTCAAGGAATTTGGAGTTAAGTTGGAACAATAGCATACTACATGTTGATCTGTTGGTGATGCCACATATATGGCTTGTTGAATAACGATCAATAACATATTGTATATTAGGTGTGGGTCATAGTTGAGATGGTCATGACAAGGAATAAAAAAAAATTGTGAAAAATATTGTTGCAAGTACCCATTTAATCAAATTTAGAGATTATGAAATCTATCGCGAACAAGAATTAGGTCAATGCATGTATCAAGATTCCCTTTCCCTAGGTAGAAATGGTCTCCATTGCATTGGAAGTAGAATTTTTTTTCCTGTAGGCAATGGAGGTTAATGTTGATGCATAAAATTTTAGTTTGTTATCCACAAAGAAATTTTTTTCTTGTTGGATACACCTAGCACACTTAGAGGGGGGGTGAATGAGTGTGGGGCTCTTTTTCCCAAAACTTCCCTCTTGCACAAAAACTCATCAATTAGCATTCAACATTTATTCATTACCCATTGTTGTCAAATACACTCCCATCTCTATTCTCCAAGTAGAATAGTTTTCCTCATCAAGGATTGGAAATTCATCATCCATTTGTGTGTCTATGGATATCCTTCAAGATTTTTAAGGCTTGTAGTGAAGGCCTGCTCTGATACCAATAAGTCTAAACCATGCATGAACACAAAGAACACAAGATGTATGTACAATTTTCTTTTTATTACGGACTACAATCCTTGGGGTTTATCAGCAACAACTGAATAGAGTACAACTCTACAAGAGCACCAGCTCTATATGCAAGACTCAGCTTGCATTCTCAG
>ML791572.1:267740-283824 GCA_009831015.1 Picea engelmannii | reverse complement strand
AAAGGGTATGTGGATTCCATAAACCTAGAATATTATGGAATCCACATACCCTTTTCCATAGAATATACTAACTAGATCCAAAAATCAAAGACATGAAATATGGTACTACACATATTATAATATATTATCAAGGAAAAAACAAGTTAAATGAAATTTGGACATTTGAAAAAAAAATTACAAGTTAAATGAGTCCATCAATAAAAAATAACATACTAACCTTGCAAGTTCAAAATCTGAACTATGTAGATCGAGAATTGGATTTGTTCAACCGGTGGGTGACGGAAAAAATAAACAGCTCAAACAAAATCCAAGAACAGTGTCGCAACTATAGCAATTGTGTCACAAAGTCTCTTAAAGTCACGTATATATAGATAAAATAGTCAACTGGTCGTTAACACCGACCAATGAGATAGGCAAAATTTGCGTCGCTATTACCACGAAAGTTAGTCTCTATAGTGACGAAAATCCCGACTAGATTTAAATAATATTTTTGTCGATATTGCGACGAACTTTCATGGCAATAGTGACAAAAATCCCGCCCTGTTTAAAAAATATGAAACTAGTTGAAGCGTGGAAAATTTTCATGTAATAATCTGCCCATATGTATTAGTGTAAGTGCAATCCCAGTACCCATCAGAATATAAATGGATTAACTGGTTTGAGTAGGTGGATCAGCAAGACTAGGAAAGAAAGGGAGAGGTAAACAAAATTTCTGCAGAGGCATTCCAATGGGCATGGAGTCATAACATCCTACAAATCAAAGGCAATCAAACTGTATATCAGACAACTAGATATATAATGATGAGTAGAAGCATGGTGAATATGGAAAAAGGAAGAACATCCATTATCCAGATATCCTTCTACAATATAAAAATATTTTCTTAAACAATGAGCAATGATTTAATGGGAAAGCTACAACAGATCCTATGTTGTTCATGAATCCATCAATCAATGGCATCTATGATCCTCAAAACCTGCAATATCTTCAAGAAATAATATAAAAAAGAAGTGGGAAAACAAATAAGACAATCTGATAAAATCTCTCATGAATCTTTAATGGCAGAAAATGTCATTACAAACAGGCCCTCAGGCTTACAAATGAGCAACTAAAATTGCTCCTCCATCTCTCTCCTCTATTGGCTCATGAATCCAACCCTTTTCTCATCAAAAACCCTTTTATTTATAGTGAATAATCTTTATCTACCCTAAGGAGGTTGGAACCAAGGAGTTACATAGGATCCTCCTCCATTTAGGAGTCTTGTTACAAAAGATTCCAACAAAATCCTAGCAAATTCCTATTTTTTTGGGATTTTGTCTATGATGATAAATGTCTTTTGAAACAAGTCATCCTGATTGATCTGGATATGGAACATATGTCTCTCATGTCCAAAAAAATCCTAGGAGACCATTTGAACCTTCCTTGACAGGTGGAAACCTCCCAACAAGGTGAATATCCAAACAGTAACCGCTACAGGAAATTTTGTAGCGTCGTTGTAAAACAGTTCTGCACATTTCGTAGCGCCCTTTGTGTGTCTGGCTAGGTGATTCTATAACTCCTTTTGTGTGAATGTATAGGTGATTCTGTAACTCCTTTTCTGTGTCTAATATCTCTCTAACCATAACTGTTTTTGAAAAAATGAGAGAGTTTTCAAAAATACCTTCCAATTTGTTCATAATCCAAGTTTTAAGTCAGTTACTCAAAAATTGCAGAAGCACAACATGCTCTTAGCAAAAACACAGTGTGGTATTTGAGAGGGTGTTTGGAGGCCTTCCCAGAGGATTTTTGGGCTGCAAGAGATATGGTTGGAAATCTTATGATGTCTTCTACACAATGGAATCATCAAGTACTGAAAACGCCTTCTCAAAACTCTTGAAAAAATTGAATTGAAGTCAAGCTATCCAAAAGTATAGGAACCCTCATATAGCAATTGTATTTTGGGAAATTATCTCAAATTATAATACAATCTTATGTGTTAACGGTAAATTTTCTCTCAAAATTTGAATTCTTCTCCCTTTCCATGGTTTGGATATGTTCCATTTATATCCTTCAAATGGAACTGAAGGGCCAAGTCGGAAAGTTTCTAGTATATGGATGGTCAAGGATCATGGATCTCGTGATGTGACATGGAAACCCGAAAAAAATTTTAATTTTTTATCACCAAACTCGATGTACACGGGTTGTAATGGTGCAACCTGCATGTACGCATGTTGTATAACTATTAGGGAGCGTATATGTGGAAAAATATGATTTTTAGCTCTGGGAAGTGAAAAAGGGGACTTCAAGTCTGCATAGGGAAATGTAAAAGGCATTCTGAGCAAGTTGCATGGGGTAAGAAAAATATTCCTATAACATATTCCCCCTAATGTGTGAGGTCAGAGGAGTATCTGTGATGGCCAAAATACATTACAATTCCTAGAAGTGGAGTAATGGAGAACCAGCTAGACGAACTAGTTTCTCATAAGAATATTACAATCCATAATGACTTTGTACGCATGGATTCCAATTTGAATTACATTGTAGATCCATGTGGAAATATACCAAATAGTTGTTCATCACCATGAATAGGAAATAAAAAGTAGATACATGCCATAGCCTATCATAGTCACCAACAAGGAATAGTGAAAATCAGTCTCAAAATCAATCTTAAGATATATGTATACAACAGAGTACAATGTGATCTCCCATGATCACTGAAGTCATATAGATATTGGTCCAATGAATGATAGCAACAACTCAGGAAATATGCAACTATAAATTGATGTCTTCAAGTCTTCTACATGATCCACCAAAAGGTGCAAGTCCACATCATGTGAATAAAGGAGTTGAGGTTGAACACAATGAGACTTCATTTGATTACCGGTCACTAAGGTATATCATTAACAAACACGAGACAACCTACCAATAATGAAAGTAGGTATCAAGGAACCGAGTACATTCTCACAAGTGTGAATAAAGGTGTTGAGGTCGAACACTTGAAAAATACATTGATCATGAGACATTGATGAATTCCCAACTGTCGATGGTCAGATAACTTTCCACTAATGACTGCAAGCCTATAGGTACTCATAGGAATCTAGGCCTCATTTCCAGAATAGATGAGTTGAAGTCGATGGAAGGAGACCCGCTAAAAGGATAGCATTAAGGAATCTCTCATCATTCAGCATGAGGTACAGATAAATACCTTGATTCTTTGGAGGAATTCGGATGAAGAACATGTTCATGAACCAATGACCCTGTTCGTCTTTAGCATGCACCAGATGCAAGTAGTGCACGAAAAAGACCGTTTGAATAGCAGCCAATAAGGAAAATTGTCGGCAAAGGCGAGGAAACCACCAATAAGGCTAATGGCATCCAAGACATTACACGAATCCCAATGTGTGAATAGATTTATTTTCATCAAACACTAGGGAAACCCCCTATTCAGAAACCAATGAGGATATGTTGACTGTTTGGTTCAAGGTTACCTACCCATAATGAAAGTGGGACCCGAGTGCACGGTAGGACTACAACTTCATGTGATTTTGAGATACACTGAGGGTATGGCCAACATGCAAAGTCAAAATTTCTGAGGAATGGATAACACAAGCTTATAGACATCCTTTGAACAAGATCATGAGAGATACGGGGGACTCTGGCAACATAGAATTGATAATGAATCTTTTTATGCAGGAGGCACCAATCAAAATATCCATAGGGACTGGAAGAGTAACTAGTCGGAGGAGTAAATGCTAGGTAATGAGCTCATCTTCCTAAGTTCATGCTAAACCAAAACTTTGGATGACAAGTGGACTCAAAAGTGTGTGCTTTGTTCAAAGGTGACATGATTGTTTCCCACATGAGATAATATTCTTTTCCCACCCGTACTTTTTTTTTCATAGACAATTGAATGTTATGATACAAGAGAGGAAATGAGTGTCATGAGTAAGAAACTAGTTCCAACAATGGAACATACCTATGCTCAATGCAAGGAGCTACATGCAGGATGTGGATACTCGGGGGAATGTTTCCTCTTAGGGTACAAGGTGTCAAGCTGCAAAGGATATAAACAAGGCTCTTCTTGGCTGATGATGAAAATTGTTGAGGTAATAGGCTTATAGTGAGAAAGAGGGAACTGACAATAGGCTCAATACTACAAGCAAGATAATGGGATGAAATTAAAACTTAACGCAAAAGAATGTCCTTTTTCGAAAATTTAGTCCCTAGGAGAACTCTTCTAGCCACTAGTGACTAGAGTATTCATTTTTTGAAATTAGTCTACTTAGTGCGAAAAAGGGTTAAAATTACACCAAATAGACATCCTTTCAAATCCTATTAACAAGTGTGAAAGAGACAAGTTCACTCAGCAATCTTTTCTTTTTTTTATAGAGTCAGAAAAGAGCTTAACTAAGACTCGGTGGAATTCCCATAGGTATAATTCAACATGCTTATGAGTAAGAATATGAGGCTCGAACGCAAAGTCATATTGCAACTATAAGGGACTCGCAGTCATATGGAAAAATCTATGCATGGTCACCAAATGGCATAAAGTTTCTAACTAGGGCGCCCATGTTTGGTAAGCCTCTACCATCCACTAACGACACTTCTAGTAGCAGAAAGAATTTTATGTGTCGCTAATAAATGGATTTGTACCTAAGGCATATGAATCGCAGTCATAGGATAATGCAATAATGAAAAATGGAGTGATGACCTATCTTATATGATTGGTAATATAAAATACCTGTCAAAGTTACGAATGGGTGACATGATACTAGAAACCGCAAAAATTCCTGGACAAAACCACCAAAACCAACTCCTTCCACTGCACAATTAGTCCACTAGGTCAAAATATTAGCAAAAATTATGTAAGGTGGGTAAATTTTTTCTACAAATAGTAAAAATAACCAATTTTACCATACCATTTAACATTTTTACCCAAATATTTCATCTTGCACCAACTTGCCCACGATCTTCAAGTGTCGATTGTGGGAGCTACGAGCGACGGAAGTGACAACCGTCTGGACCAAGTAAGTACTCTTGCCCTCCTCTTCATTTTTGGTGGTTTAGAATTTCAAATTAGTCCCAATGTTTTGAGTTTTTTAAGGTGCAACTTATGAATTAAGATCTACACATGGAGGCATCTACGTAGGCACGACAAATCTTGTCTGCATATATGCAACCCTACATCTGATTGTTACCACAACAACCTGCATACAAGTTCACAAATTGGTTTTTAAAAATGGTTTGACTCAAAAATGGATTTACTCTTGTAGGATGGTACTTGAATGGAGAGAAAGAAAGCATGAGGAAGTTGATGTTGCAGTGGAAAGAGATCCAGGGGCCCAATTTGTGCTAAAAATATGTGGGATTTACAAGTTTTGGGCACTCAAAGAAATGAGGGCTCAAGTGAGGTTGCTCCAAATGATGGTGAACGTTTGGGATCCGGATATAGATGTTAGAAAAATAGGATCACGGAGAAATAAAATTAAAAAAATGCGGAAATAAAACACAGAATATACACAATAAAATAGAGACACAGATATACGTGATTCTGTTGGAGTTACTTGTTACTTCACACACACCTAGGATTTATTTTTCCTAAGTTTTTTATTTGTTTATTAGTCATAATTAGTCATTATCCAGTCTCCTATATTTTAGGAGAGAATATTCCACTTGGAGAATATTCTCTTTCAGTTGACACTTCAGTTTGACTAGTTGAGTTGAGTTTAGATGTTGCATTGGGATCATCACCATGCAACATTGGGATCATCACCATGATAATTCGACCTTTCCTTGGTATCATCACCAGAGTGGCGCATTAATGAGAATTCTTCCATTCTTTCTATCTTTCTTCTTATTTTTCCAATTCTCTCTGCAAATGTGTGTATTATTGTTTATCTAGATCTATTATGTGTAGTTTCAACACATTTATAGATTCACCCAGTGTGGGCTACGTCCACTAGAGAAATTTTCAGGTCCTTCCTTTATTATTATCCATCAAAATAAGGGATACAACCTACAAAAAACCCATTGTGACTTCCTCTTCTCTCTTATAGTCTCCACTCTCATAATACAATATTTGCAATGATACATAGCCACAATGCATTTCCTTCATAAAAGAGGGTTGTCTTCCAGGGAAAAAAAACCATAGCATAAATTCTACCATTAGATATGTGACCTTATAATGAACGGTCCAGATTTACAATGAAATTACAATATACATTTACAAGGAAACTTTTCCTTTGGGGCTTCGCCCCCGAACCCCCATCGGGGGCCCTCTTTCCCCTGGACCCCGCAGGGGGGGTAACCTCCCCTGCACTCCCCCGCGTGGATGAGTGTACATTCTTCTGGGGTGTAAAGTGTTCATTAGGTATAAACATGGCTAAAAACAAAGACCTCAAAATCAGAAAGATAATCAGGCTCCACAACCAACAATCTCCCACTTGGAGACTGATCTCAACAACTCCACCATTGATGTATATGATGGAATATGATCCTTCTTGGACCTGAAAAAATTCTCATATTCATCTTCATCCTTGAATACCAACTGAAACTGAGAAGGAACTCAGTTTCTCCCTGGTTACTCCCTTTGTTAACATGTCTGCAGGATTTTGGCTAGTGTGTATCTTTTCCAACTTCAAATGTCCATCTTCCAAGACAGATCGTATGAAATGGTACCTGAGTTGTATATTCTTAGTATTCGAATGGAAGGTTGATTTCTTTGCAAGATGAATGGCACTCTCATTGTCACAATACAACCTTCTATTCTCCTGCTTCTTTCCCAATTCCTCCATAAACCTTTGTAACCAAATCATTTCTTTACTAGCCTCTGTAGTAGCAACATAATCTGCTTCTATTGTTGAAAGTGAAACAACCTTTTGCAGTTTTGAAATCCAACTTACTGTTTTTCCACCTATAGTAAAAACATACCATGTGGTGCTCCTCCTACTATATTTATCACCTTCCATATCTTAATCAACATATCCCTATAGAATAGTGTGTGAACCTCCAAAACATAATGCATGAGTAGCAGTACCTCTCAAATACCTGAGAATTCACTTTACTACCTCCCAATGTTCTTTACCTAGATTGTTCATATACCTTCTCACAACTCCCACTGCATGTGCAATAGATGGTCTTGTGAAAACCATCGCATACATCAAGCTTCCAATTGTTGATGAATAAGGGACCCTGGACATGTATTCTATCTCCTCCTGTGTCTTGGAAACATTTCCTTAGTTAATTTGAAATGGATGGCCAAAGGTGTACTAATCATTTTTGCATTCTGCATTCTAAACCTCTCCAATACTTTCTCTATGTACTCACCCTGAGACAATGTCATTTGCAATTTTTCCTGTCTCTTGTTATTCTCATACCAAGGATTTTCTTTGAAACACCCAAATCCTTCATCACAAATGAATTAGATAATTTATTCTTGAGCACATTTATATCCTGCATATTAGACCTTGCAGCAAGCATGTCATCTACATACAATAACAAGATAATACAGATTTCATTTTCTAGCCTTTTAAAATAATCACAGTCATCAGAATGAGATCTACTATAACCTTGTTCTATTATAAACCTGTCAAACTTCAATTACCACTACCTTGGAGCTTACTTTAGGCCATACAATCTCTTCTTCAAACTGCATACCAAATTCTCCTTTCCTTTGACCTCATACCCCTATGGTTGTTGCATATAAATATCTTCCTCCAAATCCCCATGGAGAAAGATTGTTTTTACATCTCAATGTTCAAGGTGCAAATCTTCTACTGCCACAAGACTTAAAATAGACCTAATTGAAGTCATTTTAGCAACAGGAGAAAATATTTCATCAAAATCTATACCTTTCTTTTGTGTAAACCCCTTTACAACAAGACTAGTCGTGTACCGCTTTTTTCCTCCATCTTCTTCCTTCAACTTGTAAACCCATTTATTATGCAATGTTATTTTTCCTATAGGCAATTGAACCAAGTCCCAAGTCTGTTTATTTACCAGGGAATCCATTCCCTCTTTCATTCCTTTCTCCCACTTCATTTTAGTGTCTACGTGCATTGTCTCTTCATAACATTTTGGTTCACCAGAATCAATCAACAATAAATAATAAAATGAAGGAGAGTATCATTCAGGGGATCTACTTAACCTGGTATATCTTCTAACAACACTTGTAGGAGTTTGAGGTACATGTTGATCCTATTGTTGTACATTTTGATTTTCTGGTACCTTTGGAATTTCTTTTTCAGTGATCTCATCAAGCACTGTGTATTCTGGTTTCTTCTTCCTATTTCTTTCCCTGCAACTGATATTTGTACATGGCATTCTCATTGAATATGACATATCTACTCCTAATTATTTTGTTATTTTTATAATCCCATAAGCGATAACCAAAATCATTAACACTGTATCCAACAAAGGTACACTTCTTGGATTTTGCCTCAAGCTTTGTTCTATTTTCTTTATCGATATGGAAAAATACTTCACAACCAAAAGTATTCAAAAAGAATAGTTTACCTTTTTACCTGTCCATGCCTCCTCTCGAATTCCACCATCCAAAGAGATTGAAGGTCCTCTATTTATTAAGTAAACAATAGTATCTACAACATATTCCTAGAACTATAAGAGAAACCCATCATGCAATATCATACTCCTTGCACGCTCCATGATTGTCATGTTCATCCTTTCTGACACACCATTTTCTTATGGTGTTCCTGGAACTGTCTTCTCTCTACGAATCCCATGGTATGAACAGTAATCATCAAACTCCTTACTGCAATATTCACCTCCATTGTCTGATCTAAGACACTTCAACATTTTTCCTGTCTCATTCTCAACCAAAGCTTTCCATTTCTTAAAAGTATCAAAAACATCATATTTTTTTCGAATGTAATAAACCCAAGTTTTTCTAGTTGCATCATCAATAAAAGTAACATAATAACGAGATCCACCAAGAGATGATACCTAATTTGGTGCCCATACATATGTATGCACAAGGTCTAACATTTCACTCTTCTTTTCTTTTCTGACTCTTAGAAATCTGACTCTCTTCTATTTTCCATAAACACAATGCTCATAGAAATCCAAATCAATTTGCTTAAGATCTGGAAACAAAAATAATTTGTGAAGTATTTGCATCCCTTTCTCACTCATGTGTCCAAGCCTATGATGCCATAGTGTTGTATCCACTCCTGTAGAATCTAAAGATATATAAGAGTCATTATTACCAATACATAAATACAATGTACCTACCTTCTCTCCTTTTGTTATTACCAATGATCTTTTAGTGACCTTCCACACCTTATCTCTAAATATGGATATACAAACTTCACTTTCCAACTGCCCTGTTGAAATTAGATTTTTCCTTATATCTAGAACATGTCTTACCTCTTTTAACAACCATTTGTTTCCATTCCTTTGCTTTATTTTTACCTTTCCCATTCCATCCATTTTGCATGGTGCATCATCACCCAAATGAACCTATCCAAAATCACCTTGAACATAATCTATAAAATGTTTCCTATGGGGTGTGAAATGAAATTAAGCCCCTGAATCTAATACCCAAGACTCATAAATATTATCTACAGAAAGAATAAAATAATCTTGTAACACATCACCTATTACATTTGCTCCCTGATTTTTCTCCTGATGTCCATCTCTTTGTTTCTTTGGAGCTCTGCAGCCTTTCTTCAAATGTCCTTTCTTCCCACAATTCCAGCACTTTATATTTCACAGTCTGGATTTGGTTCTTCCCTTCCTATAATTCCCACGATTTCCTAAGCCCTATCCTCTGTCCTTTTGTCTTCGTCTGTTCTCCATGTTTAACGTATTTCCTGATGTCCCACATGTGTTTTTCCGTCGCATTTCCTCGCTAAGGATAACACCAAGAACATTATCAAATTTTAAAGTGTTTGAACCAGAGACAGAGTTACTTACATCCATTACCAAGTCATTCCATGTTTCTGGAAATGAGCACAATATTAAAAGACCCCTGACCTCATCATCAAAGTCCACTTTTACATAACTTAGCTAATTAGTAACCGTATTAAATTCATTTAAATGATCTGCAATAGACCCACCCTTTGACATCTTAATATTAATCAATCTCTTCATTATAAATACCTTATTGGATGCTGAGGGTTTTTCATACAGTTTAGCCAATGCATCCATCATCTCCTTCGTTTTCTTTTCTTTCGAAATATTGAAGGCCATTGACATTGTCAGGCTTATTCGTATCGTTCCTAGAGCCTTTCTGTCAAGAATCTCCCATTCTTCATCCTTCATGGTCATCGACTTCTTTGCTATTCCACCCAATGGTAGGAATAGATCCTTATGATATAAATAGTCTTCCATCTACATCTTCCATAAATAGTAGTTTTGGTCATTAAATTTCTCGACCCTAAACTTTCCATCTTCCGCCATATCTCCCACTCGAATCAAGAACCCTCTTTTCATGTGAGTTACCTTTCTCTTTGATACCAGTTGTTAGAAAAATTAGGATCACGAAGAAATAAAATAAAATAAATGTGGAAATAAAATACAGAAGATACACAATACAATAGAGACACAGATATGCGTGGTTCACCTAGTGTGGGCTACGTCCACTAGAGAAATTGTCAGATCCCTCCTTTATTATTATCCAGCAAATGAAGGGATACAACCTACAACAAACACGTTGTAAATTCCTCTTCTCTCTCTCACAGTTTCCACTCTCATATACAATATTCGCAATGATACATAGCCACAATACATTTCCCTCATAAAATAGGGTTGCCTTATAGGGAAAAAAAAACCTAACATAACTTATACCGTCAAATATGTGACCTTATTATGAATGGTCCAAATTTACAATGAAATTACAATATACATTTACAAGACAATTTTTCCTTCAGGGGCCCACTTGCCCTGGACCTTGCAGGGGGGTAACCCCCCCTGCACTCCCCTATGTGGATGAGTGTACATTCTTCTAGGGTGTAAATTCTTCATGGGGTATAAACACCGTTGAAAATAAAAACCTCAAAATCAAGAAGATAAGCAGGCTCCGCAACCAACAATAGAGGCCTTCAACCTCGATGGGAAACCATTGAGAATTGAAGTCGAGGATATCTATTTCCTTACAGGATTGTCTCGTCGGGGTGAGGTGGTGAACCTCAAATCCTCGAGAGATGGGAGTGGCATGAACATAGAGGACTACGTTTTCACTCACTATGTTCTGGGCACAGAAAAGGTAGGGAGATAATTCCCCATTAGGGCGGTCAACAACCAGATTTTGAAGATCATCGTTCTCGTGCTTACATGGATCATGGGGTCAGCCTCATTGCACCAAGAATCAAGGCCACTGAATATCTTCTCAGTGGAGTGCTTATGACCCAAAATTTATGATTGGTGCACCTCACTACCAGTTAACATGAAGAGCCAGTTGATAGACTCCAAACAAGGTGGGAAGAGGAACTTCGGGCTCGCATATATCTTGTGTATTTTTTTCTTCGAGTGGGTTCCAGGATTGATCACTAGAGTCGAGATCGTTCCAAATAGACTGTGTGATCCAACCATGTCACGGTGGACCGAGGTGATGAGGAAGTTGGTAGGTGGTAGGATTCCAATCCCCTACAATGATGAGTTCTTTTTTTGGTACCATCGGCAGGTGATATCCCTGGACGACTACCCTTATGTAGGGATCGACTACAAAGGATATCCAGACATGCCATTTCCACCAGCCTCCACCTATGGTGATACAGGTAAATATATTTTAATATATTTCATTTTTTTTTTCCTTTTTCAAAGGGAATAAAAAATGCAAATGTTTTTGGATGGTATCCAGTATTGATGATTACTTTGTTGCACAGATGTGGGTCCACGAAAACTAGAAGGATTCCCACGACATCGTTGGAGGAATAGGGGAGATGATCCAGCTGGAGGAGATGCAGAGAGAGTGATTCAAAATGTGCATGGGAACCTATATCATTTGATGCACAATATTCCCATGGTTCAGATAGAGAATCTGCCAAAGGCGATGCAGCAGAAGGTAGTAGGTGTGCCCCGTGCGTGGGTGTGTAACACCCCAGGTTTTGAGCCCCATATTAAATAATGTATTTTTTTAATTGTCAAGGGGCCAGAGGGCCCAAACAATTAAAAGAGGCTAGTGTGCCTAAGAAATGTAATGTTTTGATCATTATTAATAATAAACACATCATTGGTTGCTAGACAGACAAGGATTAGAGTTATAGGGGGCTATGATTCCACGAGAGAGGGGGATTGAGGGGCTAAATGTTTATTTCCTATTTTAATTACCCTTTTGTCTAAGGGATCATATCAGTTACGTGAGCTTCTTGAGGAAGGCTAGGAGGTTCTTTATTCCCTAAGAAATACTTAAACCCACCCCTGATCTATTGTGGGGTTCATTTTTTCACTCATTCACTTGCTCCCTGGTTCATTGGTTCACTCACTTACTCACTCATTAATTCATTACATTCTTACCTATTACTCATTCATATTCATCATCCGTGTCTTGGCTTGGGGAGAGAGAAATGAACTGTTGAAGAGTATCCATGGTATTATTGGTTGTAGAGGTTGCTAGTGTAATATAGCCCTGACTTGAGGCCTGCATGTCTGAGATGCATTGGCATGTATCTAGATTTGTTCACAGCTGTGAGTCCTGAGAGTTCCAGCATGGATATTATGGACCAGTTGCACTAGATCCCTGGAAGGAGAAGGACTACCTGAGGGACTATGTGGCAGAGAAGGGTGGGGGTCCATTCTATTGTGTGGCGCAGGTTGGGTAGAAGAGAGTTGGGTACTTGGATTACTATGAGTGTTGGGAAAGCCTGTGAGAGCTTGAGTGGTGACTAGTTTGGGAAGCCAAGTAACACTCCAGAACCATCCTTGTGGATTCATAGCCCTGGCTCGAGGGTGACACTGTTGTTGAGTTTTGGAACAGTAGTGTCTATGGTTGGGTGGAACATCCTTGGTCTGCAGCCAGTTGATGTTTTCTTTTATAAAGATAAGTTTTATCTGTTATGGTGTTATTTACCTGTATATGAATGTATTCTACTGTGTATCATTTATCGTTTAATTAAATATTTAGAATATGCATGCTTTCTCGTTATTGTTGTGCATGTTATTAGATATTTTCTTTTATGCGTTCTTATTAATTTAAAAAAGGTATCGGTAAGAGAAAGAAGTCCAAGGGTGGGATTGAAGGTAGAATACCTTGGCCTGTGGGTGGCGGGGTATGCTATAGATTGGCATCAGATCTTCTGGTTGAAACACTGGGCCGGTATGGGTCAGGTCTATTGGTCAAAGTCTCATGGTTGAGATCGAATTCTGACCTTGAAGTTGAAAGCTCAGGAGGAATGGAATTGTGGAGTCTACGCAAGACCTAGAATGTTAGAGATCCTTTGTAAGGGATCAAAGGATCGTGACCATCCCTTTTGAATTCGGGAGCGATCACCACTATGGGATCAAGAGAGATCCGGGATCATTGAATCAGAGGGTAGGCGAACAAGGGTCATTTGATGAAGGAGAAGCAAAAGGTTGACTAGGTTTAAGTCTCAGCCATCATATCTGTGCATGAGAAAAGGTGACTCATAGATCTTGTGGCGGTTCGGAGGATCGCCACTCTGGGAAAAGAGAGCCCTCATGTTGCATGCAGGAAAATCTCTTGAAGCCCGAAGTCCGGAGTTAATCTGGACCGTCTGTTAAGGAAGACTCGTTTCAGCATATTGGCCAGCTCAGGAATTCAGAGTTCGGAGGAAAAATATGTGACAGTTTGTTTTGGGTTGAGAAATCCCAAAGGCCTGAGTACATATCGACCGTCACTCCCAGAAGACACGGTTGATATGTAACATGGGGATTTTCAAGTCTCTACAAGTGAAAAGTGTCAAATCCCAAAGTTGTGAAGGCATGTAGACCGTCGATTCAGGATCCCTTCAATACCTTTCTCAATCGTTGGATGAAGCAGTGGAAGGACAAGGTAAGCACTTCAGTGAATTGGGTGAAGGGTTGAAGATCGACCAAGGAAAATCTTCGATCGTCGATGGTCAATGTTCGGGGGTCAGAGAATTGGGTGAAGGGTTGAAGATCGACCAAGGAAAATCTTTGATCGTCGACGGTCGATGGTCGGGGATCGACAGATTGTGGTGAAGTTTTCTCTTTTCTGGAAAAAGAAAACCTCTGAAGTCCCAAACTCTGGAGAAAATATGGACCCTTCATATTTGGGGACACGTGTCTGAAGATTAAGAAGGGTTCATAAATTTAGCGTTCAACAGTTCGAGGGTGTGGTGGTGTTTAGCAGTGAAAACCTCTGAAGTCCCGAATCCCTGAAGTAAATCTAGATCGTTCGTGTTTGAGGACACATGTCTGCAAATCAAATGATTCGATAGTTCAGTGTTCAGGGGATTTGTGGTGTAGTGTGGATAAGTCTCCCGAAGTTTTGAAGTCCGAAATTCGAGAGGCACTGGAGTGACGTGGTCTGCTAACATCCTTTGGGGTGACGTGGAAACACTTGATTCTCGCCACATGTCACTGTGTTTCATGTTTTTCAAAGATTGTTCATTCCAATTATTATACGAAACGTGTCACCCATTGTTGACGATTAAAATTTTCAATGAAGTTTCACCTGCAAAGTGTTTCTAAATCCTATTATTATAAAACTAAATAATAATAGTAGGTGGGACCCCCTTGAACTATTGGAGATCAGATCTGTTCATTTTTTATGTTGTGATGATGTGCGACACGGATTACATGGTTGATGAAATCTTTTTATTATTGGTTATGATTTGAGCTTATGAAGTGTTCATTCCTTATGTCACTACATCCTATGTTATTCATTAATGTCATTGATGTATGTTCTTATCACACATGCACAACAAATATGTTAGTGAAATTACATGAAGGGCAGTTTTGAGAGAGGAAAAATACTATAACAAATGCAAAGAAAAGGGACCTAATTCTGCAATACTACATGAAAACAATTGGAAGGAAATGAGAAACAATTGCAAAGGGGAATAATTTAAAGCTAGCCTAAACTATACTACATGCATGAGAAGACTTAACAATTATTGTTAAACCCTAGCTAGCAAGTAAATGGATATGAAATTTTGATTGGGTTATATGGTTAGTACTCATATGGCATGAAATGTTGATGGCGCATTGATCCAGGTGGATATCGGTGGCCACCCACCTTTTCCAAATGGCTCAAAATGGTTTTCTGGCAATTTTGGCAATTTACTATTTTTAGCAGGTTTTAACTTTTGGGGCCATTTTGAAGGCCCAAATGAAGGTTTTTAGAGATTGAGTTTCTCAGTGATATCCAAAGGCATTATTGAGCCCCCAAAATTAATCTCCTCTATGATACCTTTCCAACGATCTATCACACGCCTAAAACGGAGATCGTATACAAAAGTTACGACCCTGGGAAGTTGATGTACTCACTTACCCAAACGGGGCCCACATGACTTTTGGTGCTTCATATCCCAGGGTTAGGTTTTTGGATGTCTAGGGTTTTTGGCATTCCTACTTATTGTAAAAAGGCCTTCAGATCCTCATAGTAATCATATTCTTGTGAATGCCAGTAGCTGTCACATCTCTTCTCAGAGATAAGCTGCCACCATTCTAGCGAGTCTTTCACTCTGTATTTTTACAGTCTCTGTACATTTCTTTCATTAATAGAAATTGTGCATTACTGTATATCTGTGACTCTTGTTTTATTTCCACTATATCTCTGTTATATTGTTGTCTCTCTTGCAATATATCTAAATATTTATGTGTTATATCTCTGCTCTCATTTCGTGTCGAAAATAATCTGGATCAGTGGTATCAGAGCAAGCTGCTCTTGATCGTTTTTCAGTGCATGTCCCCGACGAGGTCCGAGTATAGCAAGTTGGGTCTTGATCTTGTCTCTCTTGAGGAAAATCTCTCTCGCAAACCCAAGAAACCCTCAATGGCAGAAGAAAAGAAAAACGATGGAGCAGACGATCCTATCAGTTTGTTGCTTGAGCAAGCTCTCACGCGACAGAGGGACGAAATGATGGAGAATTTTTCCCACATACTTCAACGCTTGCCGATAGCATCAAGAGCATATTTATCAAGTGTCCACTTTGGAGGCACCTC
>ML791572.1:231610-267690 GCA_009831015.1 Picea engelmannii | reverse complement strand
CTAGAAGGTTATTTCTCTGTTCATAATTTTTCAGACAAGGAAAAGATCACCTTCGCACTCCTTAAGGCTCTCCCCCATGTCAAACATTGGTGGGAAACTTACTGGGAGAAGAGTTCCACAGAGGAGTCTGGAATATATGGGGTTGAGCCCACTTGGGATTTTTTTGTGGATGCGGTAAAGGAACAATATTACCATGTTGGCAACTATGAGGACCAGTACATGAGATGGACCACACTGTGGCAAGAGAAGGGCCAAGCAGTTCCAGACTTCACCAATACCTTCCATACCTTGCGCACCAAGTTGGGTATCAAAGACTCCGAGTGACATTTGGTTTTGAAATACCGTGGGGCTCTACACAGATACATCCAGACTGAAATGGATTTTCTGGACATCTCATCACTCGGTGTTGCTTATCGATATGCTGTTAAAATTGAGCAGAAATTTAAGCACCAGAACAAATGAGAATTTGGGTCTTCAAATCTGCAACAACCAAAGCATGACAAAGACAGCCCTAACAAACAGTCTCCCGAAAACCAGTCCAAGACACACTAAAAGAAGGGTCACGGGAAGACAAAGAAGGACACTGGAAAATGGTGCGATTTCCACAAAATCCCCTAGCACAACACTGATGAATGTCGCTCAAAATAGTCATTGGTGGTCGAGATCAAAGACAAGGAGCCGAACCCTGATTCAGAATCCGATTCTGAAAATAATGGTAAAAAATAGATCATCGACGCATACCCCACTGCTATTGTCGCGACCGCAACAATTCAACCAGAAGAACCAACAGATCCAGAAGAGGGGGAGCACCTTTTCATTCACAGATGTGGGTGAAGGGGACCCCACTGCATTTTATTGTTGATAGCGGAAGCCAGAAGAACCTCATCTCAACATAGGTCGTCAAACAGTTGGGATTGTCGAAAACACCACATCCGCAGCCATACAACATCGGGTGGCTTCGCCAAGGACGAGATCTTCGTGTCAGCCAGCAATGTTGATTGTCATACAGCATCCAACCCTTCAAGGATGAGGTATTATGTGATGTTGCCCCACTGGATGTCTGTGATGTTCCCTTGAGCCAGCCATAAATGTGGAAACTCCATGCTATCTATGAGTCTCAACCCCGTAGTGTCATTATTACTCTGGGGGGTCATCTCTACAGAATACTAGAGGTAGTTCTGACTACTGTTCCACCTAAAAAGTGCCGCAAGGTAGTATCTCATACTGCAAAATTCAGCTTCTTCACAATTTATTCAAAAGGAGAACAAAAGGACACTGCAACCACTACAGCCTTGCCCCAAGCACCTTCTATCCAACAGAAGCAGGTCGACAAGGCTGCAGCAAAGTGAAAAGATTCCTTCTACACATCATCCTCTCATGTATCTCAACTTGTTGAGCAGCCTCAACCGCAACAGGTTCATGACAGATTTCCACAAACTGAGCAGTGCGACGTCTCCAGCAAGATAAGCAGCTCACCAAGATGCAGATTCAACAAATGCTTTTCCCTCTCCCCCGGGAACTCAACACAATGGAGACCATTGCTTCCTAAGGAGGGAGGATTTATCCAGGTGGATATCGATGGCCACCCACCTTTTCCAAATGGCTCAAAATGGCTTTCTGGCAATTTTGGCAATTTACTATTTTTAGCAGGTTTTAACTTCCAGGACCATTTTGAGGGCCCAAATGAAGGTTTTTCAAGATTGAGGTTCTCAATGATAGACAAAGGCATGATTTATCCCCCAAAATGAATCTCCTCAATGATACCTTTCCAACGAGCTATCGCACGCGTCAAACGGATATCGTATGCAAAAGTTACGACCCCGGGAAGTTGATGTACTTACTTACCCAAACGGGGCCCACATGACTTTTGGCGCTTCATCTCCCAGGGTTAGGTTTTTGGATGTCTAGGGTTTTTGGCATTCCTACTTATTGTAAAAAGGCCTTCAGAGCCTCATAGTAATCATCTTCTTGCGAATGCGAGTAGCCGCCACATCTCTTCTCAGAGATAAGCTGCCACCATTCTAGCGAGTCTTTCACTCTGTATTTTTACAGTCTCTGTACATTTATTTCATTAATAGAAATCGTGTATTACTGTATATCTGTGACTCTTGTTTTATTTCCGCTATATCTCTATTTTATTGTTGTCTCTCTTGCAATATCTCTAAATATTTATGTGTTATATCTCCGCTCTCATTTCGTGCCGAAAATAATCTGGATCATGCATTTGGCAAGGTAATAGTGCTATTGGTTATGTGAATGGTTGAATTATATGGGACTTGAATTATGTTATGGCATAAGTCGCACTATTGGCTTTTAATATGGTGATGGTTTCGATACATGGTTTGATTAATGGTTAATGAAGAATGTGTTGGCATGTATTGATGAATTAAAGCATTGTGGGTGGAGGTGACGTGCATTTACTGCACGTCACCTTTATTCCTCCTGTTAGCTGCCACCCTAGTCAGGCTATTGTTTGATCTTGTTGTTGTGGTTATGCTCTAAATTTTTAGCAGGAAGGAACCGCTTGGTCAGCTCTCGTTTTAAGGAATTTGATTACATGTATGTCTTTTTTTGGCCATTCGTGACTCTGCTCTGGTTATGAAATGATTACTGGCTCAAATGTATTGGTTTGTGTTTTCCTAAGTGTTGCAACTGTGTGAAATTTGGGTTCTTGGAATGAAGAGTGGATGGTGCTTCCTATAATAATTTTGAGTTTGTAGAGGTTATTGGTCTTGATGGGATATCTTCACGCTTTTGTATTGTTGAATCCAATCTGTGGGATTTTATGGGGTTTAATGATTGAAGCGTTTGTGTCACCACGCATTGTACATTTGGACATTGGGTTATTTTTCACCACCAAGGGTTGTGCGGTGAGTGATGTTGTTCCTTCTCGGCCTTGTCTTCACCTCCATGTTGTGGTTGTTTGATCAAAAAACATGAGGTTTATACCCTACGTGCATTAAATAACCTTTTCCAGGACAAACTAGAGCCCTTCCTTTTCAGTTATGGCCCCTGTCATGGATTTGTACCTATCCAAAAATGAGTCATGGTTCTTCCTATATGCACCATGGCCTCGGAGTTTTCACCATTACAAAGATTGGTTTTTCTCTCCCTGTGTTAGCTACAGAACAAACCTTAGCCCTCCAGTCTGAAGATTAATAGAGAAGAGCAACCTAGCCTATTGTTTTATGACTTGGTTATGTTTGATTGGTGGTATAGTTGTCGACTTTTGAGCACAAGCTTGACCAGTTGCTTACGGGACAGTAGTGTTGGTTGGTATATAGTCACTAACTCTGTTATAACAGTGGTAAACCCTACATTGCGGCCAATTTCACTTTCAAATCACACAGTTACTCCCCTTATGTTAATAACTCGGTATTTCTAATGGAGAGGTCCTCTTCCCCGATTCGATTGATGTGTGGGTATGCGTAATTGCCACAGCTTGTTAGGTTGATTGATTTTTTAAGACAATGGCGAGTTATTTGGTTGATACACGGTCACTGGTATTTGCACTAATGATTATTTATATGATTAGTTGGAATTGGTTACAACTCATGCATGTCGCATTGTGTGAATGGTGTTTTGCAAAATGAAGTAAGATTCATGGTAACTTTGGTTTTCTTTGGGGTCGATGATTATTGAACCGGATGATTGTAGAAAACATATCCACTGCATCCTTATTTTTGTTCAATTGTATAAGCCTGAGTTTGCACAGCATGGTCAGTTACGGTGTGACTAAATCGAAAAAATATTGTATTAAGTCAATGGCTCGGCCTGATGGGTTGATTTATTGTCGTCACTGTATGTTTATTGTGTTAAGTGGAAATGTTGCATCATGGGGTTTTGTTAGTTGTGCACTATGTATAACATAGATGGCTTGAGTTCTCGCAGTCAGAGATACTCACAGAGTTTTTGAGCACGTTTTGTTGCATCCCGATCATTTGTTGAGATAGGCTTGTTGTTGATACCTCATCGTGTTGGATGGATGGCCCAACTCTTAAATCACATTGAATTGTTTTTTTTACAGTGGAAGAACTACATTGCCTAGGTGAATTACCCTGTGCATAGATTGTGTCTAAATGGTGGTTGTCGGTTGTATGATTAATTGTCAATTTGGGCGTGGCAATTTGGGATTGATTATTTTGATTACTTGCTATATATGTTTAACGAATATCATTGAATTTAAATGATAGGTCCGATTGCAGTGATAGTGACTTCATTGTTAATTTGAAAACATGACTTTTGAGTATTATTGTGGATTGAAGAAATGCATGGGCAGTGGCTGATTTTGATAGTTTACATATTGGAAATGGATATTGTTCGTAAATTGTTATAAAATGCAAAGTATGTGATTAAAGGGAACATAACATCTTACAAATTGTGTGGAATACATTATGTCTTGCGATAGCACTGTGTTGGATATTTGATTATGAACAACGAACTAGTTAAATTGCATAGAAATTGTTGATGGTTGATGCATCTCTTTTCGCAACATGTTTTATGGATCACTTAATTAATTTCATGAATAATAATTGTATGTCTTCCCTTCCATGATTTCATTTTCTACTAATTACAAATCCCATCACCTTCCCATTTCATTTTTTCACTCCCTATTCTGAGATTGATTACATTCAAGAGAATTCCGGTGTTAAGGCAGTTGGAAGTGGCAGTGTCTTGTGTGGATTGCAGTGATGTTTTATCGCTTTGCTTTTCAGTTGATTGTTGTTGTAATTGAGCAATGACCATGCCTTTTCCCCCTCATCATATCATATTTTATCTCAATACAACCCCCTCACATATCCCAGAACCCTTTTTCACCCCTTGCGCATTGATTAACAGTGAAACAATTTGTATGGATTGGATTGCATGAGTCTGATACATTGTTGAGACAAATCTATTTCATATTTTTAAGAGTTGACATGTATGGTTATTTAAAAGACTATTTGTTAATCGATCATGCATGTAGGATGATTTTTCCAGTCGAGGTATCCATGGTCGAGGAAACAGAGGTAGAGGTAATTGGAACCGAGGCCCAAGAAGGCCCAAGTTCTCCATACATTTTGATGCTTATTCAAAAGATCTTGGCCAATTATTTCATACCGGATTCTTAAATTGGACTGGGTAGGGAATAGTCCAACCTAGGCCTGAAAGGCCTCCTTTCCAAGCCCCGCAAGCACCTGGTATCCATGTACCTCCTCATGTCTCATTACAACCTGAGGTCCCTGAAAATGATGGATGGCTGGAGATTGTCCACCCGGCAGTCTCCCAACATCGTGGCTAGCCCAACCTGCCTTTGTCTGCTCCTCCACCGGTTAACCCCATTGCCCAAGATACCACTGACCACTCGCCAGTGAAATCCTCCCATGCTAGAAAGATATTGAAAATTGAGGCCCACCATGCCCTTGATAAAGTAAAAGCCACTCCTACCCCCTCCTCACCCTCCAATGGCTCTAACAAATCTGTGTCTTCACGGATGCATTTGAGGGACGATTGTTCCCATGTGATCATCGAGATTAGGCCTAAAGGATTTGCATAGCCAAAGGAAAATTCAGGAAAATCAAGAGGTGACATAAGGAATCAAGGAAGGGTTGCATCACAGACTGGGAAATATGTCTTTTGAGTTTTATTATATCTATTGTTTTATGACAGTTGACTTCAGGGATCTTTGGACAACATGTTTATTTTGGATATATGAGTATTATTTTTGAAATAATTTCAAATTTCATGAGTTTAAATTACCAAAAGTGAATATGTTTATGGGAGACACAAGGAGGTGTGTTTTTCTTAACTAATGGTTATGTTATGATTGTTATGATTTTTATGAACTAAAGGGAGTCACAAGGGGTCCCACCTACTAGTTATTATTTATTTATGACCCTTATTATAATTATTACTCTTCCCCCTAACTAAAGTTAGTTGAGTCTTTTAATTAACTTAACTAATGAATTGGTTCAACTTCTTCAACCAATTCTAATTTGTTAAAAGCAAAAGGAAAGGGAGGAACAAGAGGAGGATAGAAGCAGGAGCATGCTAAGGTTTTCTCTTTGAGTTTATGTTGAGATAGTTCAGTTTTCATGCATTCATATACTCATCACAAGACTAATTCTCTTTTATGATAGAAGGGTCTTATTGTAGACAGCAATATTCAGGGTTGAATCAGATCATTCAGACACTTGTTTTTCAGAGGTGTTGATCTATCTTTGATAGTCTGTGTAGACTTGTCTGTTTGTGAATTAGTTTTCATGACTGATAAAGGCTATTGTGCAGATTCAAGTGGGAAAAAATATGTGGCAAGTTGATCCAACTTTTAGAGTTTAGTTTTGGTTTTCTATCAGAGGTCCTTTTGTATATCCATCGAGGATGTCTGAGTTTGACTTTGGTCCAAGATTTTTGTATGAGATTTTGTAAAGAAAATGACTCTTGGTGAATTGGAATGAAATAAAGGATTGATTTATGCCTCATCTGTCTTGATTATCATCTTGGTGTCTTTACTTATGTTCTTACATTTATTTCAGCAACTGTTATATTCAGAAAATTACATAAAAAGTGAATTTCCAACAAGATTTTTGTTGATAAAAGACTAGCCTAAGCACTCGTAATTAATACTTTTGAGTTAGGATGTTATTTTTGTTGGCTATAAACATAGGGTGATATTCATGTCTACTTTTATTTAGCCAAGTAAAGTATGAAAATTCTTGAGTAAGATCATTTCATATCTTTTCCTCAACACCCGTAAGATAGGGCCACATGTCCGTGCCTTATTTTATGCCATGTGGCAGTAGATCTCATAGTTTGGAGACTTGCCATTCTGAAGGATTCAAGGCATAGTCAGTTTGGGTCGAGAACTCCCTAAAGCCGGAGTTAATATCCATCGTTGATCGGGAGGTGATACGTGGAGGAAGGAGAGGACCTCCGGTATTTCAACAATTTGGGATACTTATGGAGAGGCGTGCTTAGGAAATCCCTGAAACCCGGAGTCGCGAAGGAAATCCTAACCATTGATTAGGATAGGATATGCGGTAATAGATCCTGCAGTTCGGAGACTTGGCACTATGGAAGAACTGAGAGTGTGGACAGTCTGAAACTCTTGAAGCTAGAGTCTTGGAGCTCTTGTTGATTGTCGATCTCATCCCTCGATTGATTTTCAACCACACGATCTTTGATATATTAATTCTAACACAAAAAGTGCTAGGAAGGATTTGGCTCATGGTTCTGAGCCATGGTCACCTCGGGAAGTGGTTTGAAGGGAGTACATGTGCAGAGTGATGCAGTCCCCCTACCTCTGCAGGGTCTGTTGACCTCTCAGTCTTTGGATATTCTCTACCCTCAAGATGGAAAAGCTCTTTGATTCCCCACTGGAATATCCAATACAAATCCAAAGGCTCTTATGAACTCTGCCCTGTGTGAATTAGCACTGAGCATGAGCTTTCCCCCATGCGATCACCTGCAGTGACCACAGGTCTTACCTAAAGGCACTTTGTGACTTCACGCATTGGATATTTGCGTGTGAGTCACCCCGACTCTCTCGACCTCCGAACTCCCAAAACTCCGAGCTAGAGCCTAGCTCACACTAGCTCCTCCCTTAACCTTCTTTGACATGACCCCTTGCTATGACCTCAGGCCAATCCTCTGAGCACTTTGGGACTTATCCCTTCACGTCTCTCGAAATCAGTTCACTCCTCTTCTTCTGGAGTTGATATGCAAACTCTCGATGTTAGATCAACGGTCCATAGCCACCCGCGATCCAATGGCTCAGGTCTCTTCTTGCAAATCGATACTTCGCATTTCACGAAGTTGGAAAAATAATCACCTCTCTCCCACGAATATTGATTTCTCGATATTTACAAGCATCAAATTAACGTCTCACAACTCCCCATGATCTAACAGTCTAGATCTTCTCTCACGAATCGAGGTTTCGCGTTTCACGATTTTTGGAGAGCATCTCCCTTCTTCCTTCCAACCTCCAACTTCCCCATAGTTGATTTCTACCATCCGTCTAGGCCCTCAGTGGCTCCTCACCATTTTACTTGGCGTCATTCCTCCCCATCTTTGGAAATGGAACTTAAATATTGCCCTGGCACACACTTGTGCTCTGCGTGCAAACTTGCACTGGTTCTCCATGAGGTTTCAACTTACTCAATCTCTAAGGGGCTCAGCCCTTCTGCGTCCTTTCCAAGACCTTCTGGCACCTTCCTGGCACACTCTGCACTCAACCTCCTTCTGAGCTTCTAATTTCTCCCAACTTAGAATATTTTCTAAGTCTTCAAAGGTATTTACCTTTGAATGTCCTGCGAATCCATCTCTCGGATTTCAACTACGCTTCTGAAAAAGTGTTATCCCTCCTGAGCTTAGCCTTCATGAAGTTTTTGACTTCCCGTGCACTCCTTGCGTTTCAGGGACTTTCGATAACTCGGATTCGAAGGATTTCTAGAAAATAAATTCTTCTCGCCCTCCTGGAGTTCTCCTTTTTCTTTGTGAACACCTTGCAATAGATTCTTATGCAAGATTTGAGTTCTTGCATATGACGGTGCACACCTTGAAACAGTCACTTTGCACTCCTTTCAAAGGTAAATTTTCATGCTATATCTTATGTGCTTTGGAACCGAAACAGATCATGTCAACGCACTCCTTGTGTTCTATGTGCACACCTTTCACTGATTCAACAAAAGAGAAATAATTGAAATTCATACTAACATTCACAATTCCATCTAATCATAATGAAATTCACTCATTCATGAAAACACAATAACATGGAATTGCAAACAATGTCCACACCATGCATTGGGTCAATTTTCCTTTCTTATCTTCATTTCAAAGTAAAATGGCTACAAATGTAATCAAAACAACAACTAAAATTTAGAAATCTCCTACTAACTTGCAGCGGCCTCATTTGGGCGTACAAAACCTCTATTTATCTCAGAGGGTCCTTAGGGTTCCCACCGACTACTTGTCTACTCCAAAACCTAACCTAACGGCTATCTTAGTCCAGTGGCATTCCAGAGCAGGAGTGGAAACTCCCACTTCGCTCGTGATTGTTCAAGCATGCTTCAAAATATTTCCTGGCACTAAGTTCATGCGTGCTTCAAAATATCTCTCGATGCTGAGTTCAGGCGTGCTTCAAAATATTCTTCATAATTGCCAGCATTGATATTCCGAAAATATTCCCAGGCACTGACTGGTCCTGCTCCACGTGCTCGCTAATGATGCTCTTGCATCATACTCCCCTTGACAAAAATTCATGGGCTCCTGTCCATGAACTCCTGCACCGACCTTCCATGCTTATGGATATTAGCTTCATTTTCCCAACTGGCATCTTCTATTGGGTGTCCCTTCCACTTGACCAAATATTCAAAATAGGTCTTCCTCCTAGTCTTTTTTCCAATTCTCTGATCAACGATCTTCTCCATCTATGGTTTTTCTACTATAGGCATTTATTTCTCCTACTGAATCTTCTCTTGATCTTTTGATCCCTCTGTGTCATCTCTTTTGTATGGATATAGGTCTAAAACGTTGAATATGGGCGATATGTCCACATCATCTGGCAGCTCAATCTCATAGGAATTTGCATCAAACTTCCTCAAGATCTTACATGGTCCTATATTCTTCATTTTTAACTTTTTATATGTTCCCCTAGGGAACCTTTCTTTCCTGAGATGTGCCAGAACTTGATCTCCTACATCAAATTGAAGTTCTCTCTGATGTTGATAAGCTCTGCGCTTGTACTCTTGGTTAGAAATATGAAACTGTCCTCTGATGTGGCTATGGAGCCTCTGCATCTCTGTAGCAAAATATTCTTCTCCAACGCTCCTTACATCACTATGTTCCAAGTCTCTCAACTCAGATACTCCCATGGTTTGCATTCCATACAATATTTGGAATGGGCTTTTTCCAGTGCTCCTATTTGGTGATTCGTTGTGTGCAAATTCTTCTTATGGAAGAATCTGATCCCACTGATTATGATGCTCAGTGACCAGACTCCTCAATAAGTTTCCCAAAATTTTGTTTACCACCTCAGTCTATCAATATTTTTGAGGGTTATAAGATGAGATGAAGGACAAATCCGTCCCCAACTTCTTCCATAGTTTTCTCCAAAAATGACCAACAAATTTTGTGTCTCTATCTGAGACAATGCTTTGTGTAGGTCATGAAGTCTCACAACTTCCTTGAAAAATAGATTTGCAACATGTGTTGCATCACTGGTCTTATGGAAATGGATAAAGTGTGCCATATTTGAAAATCTATCCACCACCACAAATATGGAATCAAATCCTCTTTGTGTTCTTGGCAGTCCCAACACAAAATCCATGCTTATTGCATCCCAAGGCCTCTTTGGTATTGGCAATGGTTGATACAATCCAGTGTTCTGTCTTTTTCCTTTTGCATGTTGGAAGATTCTACATATGTTCACAAACTTTATCACTTATGTTCTCATACCTGGCCAATAGTATGAACTTCTCAACTGTGCAAATGTTTTATCATGGCCGAAATGTCCATCCAATCCCCCACTATGCTTTTCCTTCAAAAGGTTATCCCTCATTTAGCATTTTGGTATGCTCAATTGATTTCCCTTGAATAGCAATCCCTCTTGAATCATGTACTATGTCCACTGGCTTTTGTCTCCTAGTACAGGATCTGCACATGCTTTGTATTCTTCCTTGAAATCCATATCATCACAATACATATCCTTAAGGTGTTCAAACCCCAAGGTCTTCACCTGAAATTCCCGTAGAATCAAACATCTCATGCTTAATGCATCAGCAAATTTGTTAGCATTCCCAACACTATGTTTTATGACAAAAGTAAAATTATTCATAAACTCAACCCATTTTGCATGCCTTTGATTCATTTTTTCTTGTCTGATTATGAATTTTAAAACCTGGTTATCGCTATACAAGAAAAATTCCTATGGGACAAGGTAATGTCTCCATTTCTTCAAGAATTGAATTATGGCATAAAAATCCTTATCATACATGGAGTATTTTCTCTTGGTCTCATTCAACTTATCACTGAAATAGGAAATAGGTCAATTATCCTGGCTCAAAACTCCTCCAATTGCAACTCCACTTGCATCACATCTCACCTGAAATGTCTTTTCAAAATTTTGCAAGACCAGAATTGGTCGTTCTGTTATTTTCTCCTTCAATAGATTGAAGCTCCTCTCGGCCTCCTCTATCCATTCAAAAGACTTATTGTTTTTCTTCACTATATCCATCATTGGTGCACAAATTCCACTGAAGTCTCTGATGAACTTCCTATAGAAACTTTTTAATCCATGGAAGCTCCTTACCTCAAACATACTCTTTAGTGACGACCATTCTTTGATTTCTTTCACCTTCTATGGATCCATCTTCAATTCATTTGAAGAGATCACAAAACCCAAGTAAATGACTTATGTCTTCATAAAATAGGACTTCTTCTGATTTATCAACAGCTTCTCCTGTTGTAGTATCCTCATCACTAGTGTCAGGTGCCTCAAATGCTTCTCTTTAGTCCTGCTAAAGATCAGTATATCGTCCAGATACACAACCACAAACTTGCCAATGAAATCTTTCAGTATTTCATTCATCAACCTCATAAAAGTAATTGGGGAATTTGTTAAGCCAAATGGCATAACAAGCCACTCATACAAACCTTCATTAGTGTTAAATGTTGTCTTCCACTCATCACCTTCTCTCATTCTAATCTGGTGATATCCACTTTTCAAATCTATTTTAGAAAAGAAATTTGCTCCACTTAAACAGTGCATTAAATCATCCATTCTTGGTAAAGGAAATCTATACCTGATGGTGATCTTTTTAATGTCTCTTGAGTCTATACACATTCTCCATCCTCCATCATTATTTGTACTCAACATAGTTGGTACTGCGCATGGACTCAATCTCTCTCTAACCAAACCCTTGTCTAACCATTCCTAGACTTGGTTCTTCACTTCCTCATTCTCTCGAGGTGTCAATTTGTATGTTTCTTTGTTTGGCAGACTTTCTCCTGGTATCAAGTCAATATGGTGGTTGATACTTCTGATGGGTGGCAATGAGTTAGGAAGCTCATCCACCACTATGTCAGCAAAATTATCCAACAATTCTTGAACTTCTTCAGGCAAATCATCCATCGAAGTACTTGTAAGGATAACTCTAGGTTTCATCACCACAACGAACTGCATCTCCTGTTCTTTCTACACTTCTTTTAGGAGTTCCTTCCCACTCATGAGAAGTATTCTTATGTTGGCTTCCTCTTTCACTTTTTTCTCCTCTATTGGCAGCAACATGTGCATTCTACCATTCTTCTCTAAGGTGTATGTATTCTTCCTCCCATCGTGAATGACATTCATGTCAAACTACCATGTTATTCCCAACAAAATATGGAATACATCCATGGGAATTACATCACATAGAATTTCATCCCTATATACTCCTATCTTAAATTCAACCAAGCATTGTTTAGTAACCATTACCTAGTGTCCTTTCTGCAACGATGAGACTTTGTATGGCTTCCGGTGTGCAGTTGTTTCCAGCTCCAATTTCTCTACCATCTCTATGGATACTAAGTTATTAGTGCTCCCACTGTCGATTATAACCTTGCATACTCTATCTTTAGTCTTGTAAGTTGTCCTGGAGAGACTACTCCTCTGCACTAACCTTTCAACTTCTGCCTCTAGTTTTAAGAGAACCTTCCTCAACATCAGGGATCTTCCATCCTCTTCTCCTTATGCTTCAACATCCCTTCTTTGTGCTTCTAAAATGTGATCTTCACCTCCTCCTTTATTTTTCTTGGGACATTCCCAAGACATGTGTCATGTTTTTCCACGGGCATAGCATATTACTTCTCCTCCTCTGCTTCTTCCTCTTCCTCTAGAAGAATTTCTTCCACCACCTTGTCTTTCTCGAGAACTCCCTCCTCTTTTCGAGTGACTATGTGGTTTCTCAGTCTCATCATTAGGCATATGTGCCTTGTCATGGGTAACTCCCTTGCCTTTGTTTGGGGCTTGGATTTTACCTCTTCCTCATTGGACCTTTTTCTGGCCAACTTCTCCTCTGCCTTCATTGCAAACTAATAAGCATCCTCCACTATCCTTACTGACATCATGATGATATCATCCTTCATTTCATATTTCAGGCCATTTATATATCTGAAAATTTTTTCTTCATCTCTCTCCCTTTGTCTAGTTCTGATGTTCATCCTATAGAACTCCTTTGTGTACTCCTTAACTGTCATACCCTTCTATCTCAGGTTCTACAACTTCCTGAACATATTGATCTGATAATATTTGGGCATGAAATTAGCCTTTAGCTTGGCTACCATTCTATCATAGTTCTTTATCCTTTGTTTTCGTTTGCTTCTCCTTTCAGCTTGTAGTTCATCCCACCACAGCATGGCATGTCCTTTTAGCTTGGTGACAGCATGTTTCACCCTTTTCTCTTCATCAACATATTCATAGTCAAAATGTTTTTCCATGGATATTATCCAATCCAGCAGCTCTTCAACATCTAAATTGTCTTCGTACATTGGGACTTCTATCTTGGCTCTGGCTCCCAATATAATAACTGCTCTTAGCAAGCATTCTTTGGCAACATTCTCTCCTGCAGCTTCTTTGACTTCTACTTCTTCACTCTCTGCATCGCTGATGTTTCCAGCATCATGTGCTTGTCTCTGCGTTGCCTCCATCGCCTCTAATCTTGCACAAAGTTCTCACATATCCCTTTCTACAGCCCGATTGGATAAAGTTGGTTCCACTCGTCTCCTCTGTGGAATTTCATTGACTGTATGTCACACATAGAGTACAATTTTTATTTCTTTTGTCTCTTCTCCTTTGCCTTCTTTCTGCAAGAAAAATTCTACTTTGATACCACTTGATGCAGTCCCCCTACCTCTGCAGGGCCTGCTAACCTCCTAGTCTCTGAATCTTCTCTGTCCTCGAGCTAGAACAACTCTTCAATTCCCCGCTGGAATCTCCAATACAAATCCACAGGTCCTTATGAACTTCTCCCCATGTGAATTAGCACTAAGCACGAGCTTTCCCCCATGCGATCACGGGTGGTTACCACAAGTCTTACCTAAAGGCTCTTAGCAAGTTCGAGCATTGGGTCTTTGCGTGTGACTCACCCCGACTCTCCCAACCTTTGAACTCCCGAAACTCAGAGCTAGATCATAGCTCGTGCTAGATCCTCTGTTAGATCCTAGCTCGTGCTAGCTCTTCCGTTAACCTTCTTCAACATGACCCCAAACTATGACCTCGTTCCAATCCTCCGAGCGCTTTGGGACTTTGCCCTTCACTTCTCCCAGAAGAAGTTCACTTCTCTTCTTCTCGATCTGATATGAAAACTCCCGATGTCAGATTGACGATCCAAAACCACCCACGATCCAATGGCTTAGGTATTTTCTTGCGAATCAGGACTTCGTGTTTCACGAAATTGGAAAACCGGTCACCTCTCTCCTCCGACTCTCGATTTCCCAATATTTGTGAGCATCAGATTAACGGCTCACAAATCCCCATGATCTAACGGTCTAGATCTTCTCTCACAAATTAGGGTTTAGCATTTCATGATTTATGGAGAGAAGATCCCTTCTTCCTTCCAACTTCCCGATTCTCGATTTCTACCATCTGTCTGGGCCCTCACTGGATCCTTACCAATTTACTTGGCATCATTCCTCTCGAGATTTGGCAATGAATCTTAAACCTTGCCCTGGTGCATACTTGCTCTCTGCGTGAAAACATGCACTGGTTCTCCCTGAGGTTTCAACTTACTCAGTCTCTAAGGGGCTTGGCCTTTCTGAGTCATGTCCAGGACCTTCTGGTGCCTTCCTAGCACAATTTGCGCTCAACCTCCTTCTAAGCTTCTGATTTCTCTCGACTTAGAAGATTTTCTAAGTCTTCAAAGGTATTTACCTTTGAATATCCTGGAAATCCATCTCTCAGACTTCGACTACACTTCTAAAAAGTGTTATCCCTCTTAAGCTTGGCCTTCATGAAGGTTTCGAATTCACGTGCACTCCTTGCATTTCAGGGACTTTCGATAACTCAAATTCGAAGGATTTATTGAAAATAACTTCTTCTCTCCCTCCTGGCATTCTCCTTTTTCTCTATTCACACCTTGCAACATATTCTTATGCAAGATTTGAGTTTTTGTGGATGATTGTGCACACCTTGCATCAGTCACTCTGCACTCCTTGCAAAGGGAATTTTTTTTGCTATCTCTTCTATGCTTCAAAACCAAAACAAATCTTGTCAACGCACTCCTTGCATTCTATGTGCACACCTTGCACCGATTCAATAGAAGAGAAACAATTGAAACTCATACTAACATTCACAATTCCATCTACTCACAACGAAATTCATTCATTCATGAAAACACAATAACAAGGAATTGCAAACAATGTCCACACCATGCATTGGGTCAATTTTCCTCTGTTATCTTCATTTCAAAGTAAAATGGCTACAAATGTAATCAAAACAACAACTAAATTTAGAATCTCCTACTAACTTGCAGCAGCCTCATTTGGGCATACAAAACCTCTATTTATCTTAGAGTGTCCTTAGGGTTCCCCCCAACTACTTGTCTACTCCAAAACCTAACCTAATGACTATCTTAGTCCAATCGCATTCCAGAGAAGGAGTAGATTTTTCGACATTGATTTCAAGCATGCTTAAAAAATATCTTGGCATTGAGTTCAGGCGTGCTTCAAAATATTTGTCGTAACTGCCAGCGTTGAGATTCCAAAAATATTCCTAGGCGCTGATTGGTCCTACTCTGCGTGCTCGCTAACGATGCTCCTATATCACAGAGTTAAATTATGTATCGGCTAAGGGATAACATGGAAGTGTTATATGATGCATATTGATACATATATGTTCTTCATGAATTGAGAAGAAAAAGGACAGATAGCATTGCTTGAAAAATTGTGTTTATCATATGTTTAATTCTAACAAAATGGTCACTTGCACATTTTGCAGAATTAAGGGGCTTAAACACATCAGTTTAGAATGCATATTCAAGAAATGGAAGAAGGAGAAGGATCTTCCAGCAATGATAAAGAGGCCAAGGGTCAAAATATCAGAGTTGGTAATGCAGAGACAGAATCTAATGGACACAAGGGCAGAGGGGAGCAAGAAACATTGATAGAAACTGTAAGAAGCTTGAAAATAGAAGTGCAGAGATACAAAGTAGACAATGAGAAATTGATGAGAGAACAAAGTCAGATAAATGCTTGAGTGATTGAGAGCTTAAATCAGTTGCAGAGGAAAATGAAGAGGGGCTCAAACTCAAAACAAGAGGAAGAAGGAAGGTATCATGAAAGAAGTGATGATCGTGTAAGATATGGTTATTCAATAAGTGCTAGAGGAAATCATAGAAATCACTCACCTCCCTACTTAGCAAGAAATTTTTATGCATCTGAATATTCCATAAGTAGTCCAGATGTGTCTCATGTTATGCACCAAAGAAGAATACATGAATTGGAGAGTTTGCAAGGAGAGTTGAGGAAGCTCAAGACACCATCCTTTGATGGTGAAAGAGAAAGGGAAGATGATGTTGAGGCATGGTTGCTTGGACTTAGGAGATATTTTCAATTGCATAACTATTCATCAAACCTAGAAGCCATGAATTCCACCTACCATTTACACGAGAAAGCCGCAATAAGGTGGGATCTACTTAAGCAAGTTGAACATATTAGTGAGAAGAGGATCACTTGGAAGCAGTTCAAGAAGTACTTCCAGAAGGAGTACCTCTCAGAGAATTTCTATGACAAGAAAATGCAGGAGTTATTTGAACTCGGGCTAGGAAGGATGAATATGGAAGAATATGAGAAGAAGTTCTTGGGGCTGTTAAAGTATGTCGGATTCATTAATGATGAGAAGGTGAAAATACGAAGATTTCTAAGTGGACTTCTATCCTTTTATAAAGAAAATATTAGGTATGATGAGCCCAATACCTTGATTGAGGCCATCGGGAAGGATAAATACATGTATGAGCAAGGCCAGGGAAGACAATACCTGCAAAAATCTTGGAAGGATAAAAAGAAGAATTCTAATCAGAGGAGGAAAGGATTCAGACCTCCCTTCAATATGAATGAGCCTAATGGAAATCATCAAGATCAGTATGCTAAGGGTGAATCCAAGAAAAAATACTCCTTGGGAAAAATGGGAAGACCACCAATCCAATGTTGGGGATGCAAAGAATATCACCTATACAAGGATTGCCCACATAGAAATGACAGAGTGAAGACTGTTCACAACGTCCAAGAGCCTACAACAGCCGAAGATATGGGAAGAATTTATGCAGCTTTAGATGATCAACAAGCAGATTACCAATCCAATATGATCGAGGTGGAAGGTAAGATCATAAATCATCATGTTGCTATTTTAATTGATTCGGGAGCAAGTCATTGTTACATTGATCCTAAAATAGTGGATAGATTACATTTGGAGAAAAGTAAGCTTGGAAAATCAAGTTTGGTTCAGTTAGCCATTGGAACCAAAATGAGATTCCATGATATGGTCAGAAGTTGTTCCATAAGTCTTAATGGTGTGAATATTAGTGTTGATCTGAATATCATACCCTTGGGGTCTTATGATATTCTAATTGGAATGGATTGTTTGAACAAGCTTCATGTTGTCCTAGATTGGCATAGCAAGACATTTACCTATATTGATGGATATGGAAAACAAAACACTATGAAAGGAGTTCCAAGACCCATCTCTATAAGGGATATTTCAGCCTTACATTTGAAGAGATGTTTTAGAAAACGATGTCAATTGTATGCAGCTCATGTGGAAGAACCAAAAAATACAAAGGGGCCAAGCCTTGAATATTTCTTGGTACTACATGAATTTGAAGATGTATTCCAAGAAATACCAGTTTTCCACCAAGAAGGGAGATATATATCTCAATTGATTTAGTGCCAGGAGCCCCCCCGATGTCAAAAACACCTTACAGAATAAGAACACCAGAGTTAAAATAATTACAAATGCAGTTGGAGGAATTGTTGAAGAAATTGTACATACATCCAAGTGTTTCACCTTAGGGAGCACCAGTACTTTTTGTCAAAAAGAAGGATGGAACCTTGAGGTTGTGTATTGACTTTCGACAACTGAATAAGTATACTATAAAGAACAAGTATCCTCTACCCATAATTGATGACCTCTTTGATCAACTAAGAGGAGAAAATATATTTTCAAAGATTGACCTGAGATCAGGATACCATTAGGTAAGGATCAAGGAAAAAGACATTCATAAGACAACCTTTAGGACTAGGTATGGGCATTATGAATTTGTAGTGGTGCCATTTGGACTGACCAATGAACTAGTTGTATTTATGTGTTTAATGAATGACATATTCAGAAATTATTTGGATAAGTTTGTCATAGTATTCTTGGATGACATACTTGTCTATTCTAAGTCTGAAGAGGAGCATGAACATCGCTTAAGACTGGTATTGCAAGTGCTGAGAGAAAATCAGTTGTATGCTAAGTTGAGTAAGTGTTCATTTTATCAAAAGAAAATCCATTACTTGGGACGCATTATTTCATAGCAAGGAATAGCAATATATCCAATGAAGATTGAAGCCATTAGAGGATGGCCAACACCCAAAAATGTGTCAGAAGTCAGATCTTTTATGAGATTAGATTGTTACTACAGAAGGTTCATAGTAGGGTTCTCTAAGATTGTGCATCCCATCACTTATTTGCAAAAGAAGGGAACTAAATTTGAATGGACACCTAAGTGTGAAGACAATTTTAATATGTGTAAGGAATTACTTACTAGTGCACCTATGTTAAGGATTGTTGACCCAAATGAAATTTTGTGGTATGTACAGATGCATGTAAGGAAGGACTTGGGGGATTCCTCACGCAAAATGGACATGTCATTGGTTATAAGTCTAGAAAGTTTAAGGAACATGAGAAGAACTATGCCACGCATGACTTGGAGCTTTTTTCCATTGTCCATGCCTTGAATATGTGGAGTCATTATCTCACGGGGAAGAGATTTGAATTAAGGATAGACCACATTGGCCTGAAGTATCTTTTTGAACAACCAACCTTGAATGTCAGGAAAAAAAGATGGGTGGAATTTTTAAGTGAATATGACCTCAATATCAAGCATATCAAAGGAAAAGAGAATAAAGTTGTCAATGCACTTAGTAGAAGAGTGCATCTCATGCATGCTACTACTGTCAGTATGCATTAGTTAGACTTGAAGAGCATAATTTTATATGATCTTGTTACAGATCAGCATTACCTACAGATCTTGTTTTGTGAACCAATAGTATCATGGTGTTTTTTTCCACCATCGTCAAATGAACCGGTGTTTCTTTCCTGCTTAAAATAAATAGAGACATAATTGATTGATAAGTAAAATCAACTGTCAATATATTAGACAAGTAATCAACAACTACAATCTTGTCATTTTATTTACCAATTCATTCGAAGGGTCAGATTGTGTCTCTAATCCCTTCCTTTGTCAATTTTCCACCACAGCTTGAAAGTCAAACTTGAAGTCGAGCATCAAGTCTTATTTTGTGGCCGCACTATTGAATTTACCCCCCTACATCGCATGGCATAAAATATGGATTTTTGCTTACTGGTTGCAAATAGATAAATTTGCATGATGATATATTGTATAACATGAATAAAGTATTTGGTACTTACAATTATAGCGTTTAATCTCAAGTAACCACCTTAGCCAAGTTTGTGTTTTCCATGTTTATCTAATATTTCCTTTGTTTCTTTTGATGTGTCTGGGAGCCTATGAAAATTTTAAAGTATGTTATAATATATCACGATTTTTTCTTTAGAATTAAACAAAATTCAACATATTCAATTCAAAATATCATATATTACCTTCCAGTGCTATGTGGTGTCTTCCCTTCACTTCTCAATTCTCTCTCCTTAGCATCTTCTTGTATATTCTTCCGTTCCCTCTCGGGAATGGCTAGAGGACGATCATACTTAGGTTTTTTTTCAATTGAACCATATATTGATCTCTAACCTATTTCAAATATGTACCATCCTTTGAGGTGGTTTTAGACTTGTTGAATATATCACCAAATAGGCCAACCATATGGTCTATAGTATTATTTTTTAAATATTTATTTTGGGCATTCCATCATGTTCGAATGGTGGGGTTGAAGATATTTAGAGCCTTGTCATGCAAGGTTCTGTAAAAAATATTGTTTCTTGAAAAATGATATTATAATTACATTAAAATAATATGAAATATGTAGGTTTCAATCAAATGGTAGGAACTATTTAACATATTCAAAAATACATGGGATTTGGTGTATCTTCAAGAGAACCAATTTTTCGTCCACCAACAAGCTGATGGAGAGTGTTCCTGAGATTTTAACATGTGTTTCCCTTGGATAACAATGCAGATCTGACTACACAGAAAAAATATCCTCATGAGATTGGACCTATAGACCCTCATGAGCATGGTCTAGCATGTGCAATGGGGGTGTCTCATGGGCCCCAGGAGTTTCATTCCTCTCATGTGATCCAGAATGGATCCCAGAGCCAAGATGGGGTCCAGGAAGGCCTAAAAATAAAAGTTCTCATAATATCTTCAAAATGTACGTGTGTGTAGGCCTCGATGTTACAAACCCAACGCAACTTGAACGAGATCAAACGGACGTTGTATGACCAAGATATCGTGGTATGTTCATTTCTCCAAACAAGCAAAATTTGATGATTGTACAGTCCATATAGTGCCACGTGGCAGTTGACTGTACAGGTCGTACGGATGTAAAAATAACGTGGCATGGTGCTTTGGCATTCTGACATGGACAGGTTGTTGACAGGGCAAGTACAGGTGAACGAGTCAGGGGGTGACATGTGGCACCAATGCAAGGGTGACACGTGGCATTGGCTTACATGGCAGGTATAGTGGATGTTGATGTGGCTGGAAGATGGTCGAATTATGTGTTGACACATGGAAATTAGTTGGAATATGGTACGATGCCACGTGGCCCATTCATGGGCTTCCACGTGGCACCCATTCATTGGCTAAAGTTTTGGGGAAAAAAAACAATTGGAGTCCATCGAGTTCGAACTGTGACCTCCATGGGCGCCAAAGTCTTCACATAGGTCGGGCTACCAGCCCGCCTATACAGTGGTTCTTAACACTATATATTTTCATATATATTTAAGTTGCATTTTATGTAAATTTGACGGAGAAAAGGGTTGGGCCTAGCCCCAACCCCCAACTACTACACCCTACGACTATACCATGGGACCATATTTTGGCGCGGGATTGGTTATAGCCTCAAAAACCAAATTGTGGCCACATGTGACTACAGCATAGAACCATTGACCTTGTTCCTTTGGTTCTTAGTGCGGATGGATGAGGGTTAGCCCCGATCGGTCAGGCTAGCCCACTGACCAAGGGCTTAACCATGGGCTACATCGTCTGGGGGCCAGCTACCACTTTAGCGCGTGGAGATAATAGGACAGGGCCATATGATCAGTACACAAGTGACCAAGAGCTTAAGTCGGGGGTCCAGCACACTAACAGTTAGCCCCAGGCCACATGGTGGGCGCCCATATTCCCAGGAGCATGGATTTTGGAGGTTGCGCCCTTATATCTTGCAAAAGTAGGTTTATTACTTTATAATAAATATTTTTTAATGATTTTCTCAACAGTTTGAGGGGATTTTGGTCATTTTTTAGGGATATTGGTCCCTTTTTTAGGTCAGATCTTGGGGAGAAGTTGGGAGTTTTTTGCTAACTTTAGGCCTATATAAACCAGAGGCTCTTGAAGCCATGAAGGGAGATTCAGAATAGGAAAATGATGTTGAATTATTGAGGCAAATCCATTTTTATGCAGGAAAGCTATTGAGGAGCACACCTTTGCGGACCATTTCTGGGAGCTTTGTTCATCCGTTTTCAGTGCCGTCAGTTTTGATGGGTTCTTGAGATCTGGTAGAATACGACTAGCTCATTTTTGTAATCCATTGGAACTTTCATGATGTTCATGTAAAGATTCAAATAGAAATAAGAAAGCCTCCTCATACTTGGAATAAATCGAACCAACCTCAACCAATCTCCATAGTTGTAGCATGGTCTGACATACTCCATCAACTCAACAAGTCCTCCATATTTCACCTTTATGCCATCCATGGAGAATTGGCCCAGACCATGTATGGAGAATGAAGCAATGTGATAAATCCTATCATTGACAAAAAATTCAATGTCCAACTGAGGAAGTTCATTGGGTACCCATGGTCTCAATAGGTTTTTGTACCTCAAAGGAACCTCTACCTCACTTATTCTCTCATCATCATATGAACATGAACCTCCTTCATCAATAAGGAATTCTATGCGCCTACAAAATTTTATTCTGACCTTTTCACCTCTAGTTGACCTCACCCTGTTATATGTGTTGGGCGTCGTAACACTTTCCCCCCTCCCTCCAGAAATTGTTTCACTTGAGGATGATAGGTATGATAGGTACCTTATCCTTTTTACCTACACCCCATTGAATGAGAAAATGTAGTTAGTGATGATATGATTGAAATGGAAATGGTAAGAACAAAGCACCATGCATCTTGTTTATTTCTTTGACTAAATGTAATGAATGGGAAAATGGGTGATTATCAATTGTTGGTTTTGAACTTTTGATGTAGAATATAGTTTGTATGTAATGTTGTTGGGAATTGTCCTTGGAACCACAACCAATTAAACCGAGCAGTGAAACCAGATTTTCACAAAGCCATTTCTTCATGGTAATGAATTCACATTGGAGAAGCTTGATTTCGGGTCAAGAGTAATTGCAGAGAATTTCATATTTCTTATTTTGAAATGAATATTTGTTTTGGTAAGATAGATGATCTGCATGGGCCTACCATTTATGGATCATAATGGTATGAGAGTGGTTGGCTACAGTAATTTAATGAAGTCATTTATCTTGTCTTATTCCAAAAATTAAAATTGGTTTCCTCAAGATGCAGGGTTCATTCTTAAAAATATAAATTTACATGTGAAACATTCTTCTTCCGTAGCAATGATAGGAATAATTGGCTCAATAAAATTTACATTTATATCATGTATACTTGGAGATATGGAAAAATTCAAAGTCACTACGAAGGAAAGTGGTAACATAGATTTGGAAAGAGGGAGAGAATGCTCTCTTAGAGATGTAGAGTTGGTGTTGTAAACTTAATGATGCATCCTACACTTCATTGTTGCATTCTTATGAAAATGGGGAAAGTCATAGAAAAAAATAGGACTCTTGCAGAAAAAATATGTAGGCATGATTTATCCTAGTAGAATATACATCTCCTTGAGGGACTTGTGATAGTATACAACAAATTAAACTTTCCTATAGAAACAGTATGTGCCTTTCCAAAATTGGAGAGAAGAGGTTAGATACCAATTTGGATATTTTCAATGCCATTATTTACAATCATGGGAGGTTGCACCAAGTTGAAAAATGCATGATATCTTAAGTCCCATCAAGGAAAATGACTTGAATTCAGATTTAGTAACATACCCTATGAGGAACATGTGTGGAAGAGGTGGCCATTATACAAAATCAAAGGAAATGCAACTAACCCTTTTAATCATTAGCCCACTAACCATTAACCATTAACCATTAAATAAATAATTCATTAATTAATACCACTAACCATTAACCATTAAATAAATAAATAATACCACTAACCATTAACCCTTATAAATAAATACCACTAACCCTTATAATCATTAACCCATGCAACCCCCTAATACCCTTAATCCTAATCATCCTAAAACTTAATTGGAAAGTACAAGACCAATATGCAAGAACCCATAAGTCCTAAGGATATTCAAAGAATCTAGATGGATGCCCTATTTAAAAAGATTGTGATGATTTGATAATTCCATTACAATAGAATTTACACTTTCATTTAAACTATCCATTACAAAAGTTAATTAAGGGTTATGCATCTAAGTTATTGAGGATAGTCTCATGTGGGCTATAGAGTTTCCACAAGATGGTGAGAGGTGGGTTGAATGAAGAAAAATGTTATCCCTTGCATGATTTAACTTCTTGATAAGTGGTGGCACAATTAAAGGAACAATAAAATGGGTTCAGTGCACATTACTCAACCAACCATGGTCCTTGGTTTCACTATGTATACATAAATACCTCACCTATGAAAGAAGGTACAGTTTGTTATATGGATTATCTAGATTTATTAGCAGAACGAAATGAAACCATGGATTTATAATATTAACACAGAGACACGGTGAAAAATAAAAGAGATAAAGTAACACTTGGTTTCTATTAAATAAGAAATATGTTGAAAATTGTAAAATGTAGATTGAAAAGAAGCTTGCTAGAATGGTGGCAGCTTATCTCTAAGAAGAGATGTGACGGCTATGCTCATTCGCAAGAAGATGAGTACAATGAGGCTCTCAAGGCATATTTACAATAAAAATGAATTCCAAAACCATGGACGTCCAAAAACCTAACCCTATGAGATGAAGCGCCAAAAGTCATGTGGGCCATGTTGGGGTAAGTTAGTACATCAACTTCTTGGGGTCGTAACTTTTGTATACGATCTTTGTTTAGGGAGAACGATAGCTCGTTGGAAAGGTATTGAAAAGGATATTCATTTATGGGGCTCAATATGAGCCTTTGATTATCATTGAGGTTCCTGATCGTGAAAAACATGTCGTTTAGGCCCTCAAAATGGACTCGAAAGTTCAAGAACCGAAAAAATGCTAAAAATAGTAAGTTGCCAAAAACCCATTTTGAGCCAGTTGGACAAGGTAGGTGGCTACAAATATACTCTTGTATCAATCATTATCCCTTAGGAAGAAATGGTCTCCATTGCGTTGAGTACCCCCATCAAATGAGCAAATTTCTGCTAAATTTGGCCCCGGGTGAGCCACCTTCCATAGTGCAGGAGTTTCCTTGTTTTGACAACCAGATAAAGTAGATCCTCTGCTAGAGAGTTCTGTTGACCTATGTGTCCATGATATGATGAGTGGATGTTTGTTCCATGCATTCAGGGTTGATCTCTATTGGTTTCAATTGTTCTGCTATATTCGAGATGTCCAATAATGGTGGAAAATAAGGCCGAAGGAGGTCCACATTGAATATTGGGTGCAAGCCAAGGAATGGGGGAAGGTTTAGATCAAAATAATTGTCACCCACATCCTTGGTGATGGTGTAGGGTCCATAATAGAGTGGATGAAGCTTTCGATGAGGCTATGTAAGGAATTCCTTCTACAAGTGCAACCAAAATTTGTCTCCCACCTAAAACTAGTGTCACATCCGGTGTTGATCATGGCGTTGCTTGTACTTGGCATTGGACTTATGTAAAATATACTGAACCTATTAGAGGATGTGTTGAATCCACTCAATGAACCGGGTGGATTTTTTAGCTCCAGTTGGAGCATGCGACGATTATTCTTGGGTGGCCACAAGGGGTAGTGCAACATCCATGGGACCCAATGGCTGAAATACAAACCCCACCTGAAAGAGGTTGTGGTCGGTTGAGCTATGTATGAATATGTTGTAGCTATGTTGAACATTGGAAATACTCTCATCCTAGGTGTGGGACTGCTTGTAATTGTACATGTGCAGGATGTGCACGATCATTTGATTGACGACCTTAGTTTGGCCATCTATCTGGGGATGGAAAGCAGTGGACTTGGTGAGCTTGGTGTCTAGCAGTGACCAGAGGCTCGACTAGAATGTGTTGAGGAACCAGATATCCCGATATGAGATAATGGTTTGTGGGATCCCAAAGTGTACCCACACTAATTCAAAGAAGATCTTGGCAATGGCCTCCATTGTGATGATATTCTTATAGGCAGCTAGAATGGCCATCTTGGAAAAGCTATCAACAACCACAAAAACACAGTCATTTCCCCGCTTGGTGGACAGAAGGCATGACATGTAGTCCATTGAGATGGATTCCTAGGGTATGTCAGGAGTAGGTAGAGGAGTGTAAAGGCCTTGTTTCTTAATGGTCGGTTTGGAAATAGCACAAGAAGTGCAGGACCGGATATGCTTGTTGACATCCTATCGAAGTTTTGGCCAGTATAAACGTCGCCGCAACACTGCCAATGTATTTTCCATGCCAAAGTGTCCTGTCACCCGACTATAGTGGGATTCCCAAAGCAACTTTATTTTCTTGCTTGATGGAATGCATAGATGGCCTAGATGGCACAACAGCGCATCCTGAAGATGGAAATTGGTGACAGTTGTGTTTGCGCCCAACATCTGGTAGGTGTTGCTGAAGTCAGGATCTATCTCATAGAGGTGGGGGCATACGGAGGTCTTATGGTCGCAAGAATCAAGCACTGTGGTGAGTGTCGCGACTGGAGGTCAACTGAGAAAATCAATGACTCAGTTGGTAGTTCTTTTTTTATACTTGATGTTGAGGTGGAACTGCTGCAAATATGGAGACCACTTCTGATGGTGGTCCTTCTGCAATTATCCTTATGTCTGCATGAACTGTAGCAACTTATGATCAGTGTGGATGATTTTCTTCTTCCCAATAATGTAATGCCTCCACTAGTGGTAGGCCTGCACAATGGAGTAAATTTATTTGTCATAAGTAGGGTACTTACGGACGACATCTGATAGTGTCTCACTATGATAGGCCATGATGAGTGATGATTGTTCCCATAGCATAGTCGGAAGCATCTGTCTCGATCTCAAAGGGTTGTTGCAGGTCAAGTAGTGAAATCACTGGCATGGAGCACAAGCGTTTCTTCATATCATCGAGCGCTTTATCTTGGGATAGGTCACACACAAATTTTTCCTTACCACCACCTCTAGTTATTTGGATGAGGGCCCATGCAATAAGGGAGAATCCAAACATGAGCATTCAATAGAAATTGGCAAGGCCTAAGAATCTTTGAAGCTCAGTGAGCGTGGTTGGGGATGGCCAGTCACGGATGACTTGGATCTTGGATGGATCAACATGCACACCATGCACATCAATAATGTATCCTAGGTACTGGACCTTGTCCATGCCGAAAAATAATCTTTCCAAGTTGGAATATAGCTTGTGTTGTCGCAGAGTGTGAAGAACCTTTTGAATATGTTGCAAGTGTTATGCTAAAGTCTTTATGTAGAGATGGATTTCATCAAGATACACCACTACAAAATAATTAGTGAAAGGCCGCAACATATCATCCATCATCCTCATGAAATTTGTTGGGGAATTTTTCAAACCAAGGGGCATGACCAACCATTCAAAAATACCTTCTTTTGACTTGAAGGCAGTTTTCCATACATCTGTCAATTCTATTGGGACCTAATGGTAGCTAAACTTCAGATCAATCTTACTGAAGTATTTGGAACCCATGAGTTGATCAAGGAGATCGTCAATTTGGGTAATCGGGTACCAGTTCATGACTGTGATTTTATTTAGGGCCCAGTAATCAATGCAAACTCGCCAAGTCTCATATTTCTTCTGCATTAGCATGATTGGGCTTCCACAAGGTGATGACTTGGGTCAGATGTACCCCTTGTGGAGAAGTTATTGGATCTAATGATTGATCTCCTCATTTTCTAGTAGACAGCGGCGATAGACTATCCCATTGGGTAGCAATGCACTGGGGGTCAAATCGATGGGATGCTTAACCTAACAGTGTAGAGGTACCCCAGTAGGTGATGAGAAGATGTGTTTGCATTCTTCCCTGACCTTATCCACTTACTTCTACTGCATGGATAGGTCAGCCGCGAAGGCCATGGATGTGGTTGAAACCTTTCGCTCACTCTGAGAGTGAATCACAAAGAATACAAGCTTTCGGGTTTGAGAAATGACCTTCCTTCATTGCTTGGTAGAGATCAAGGAAATATCACTAGGTGGGACTACCTTGGGTATCCTGTACAATTTCATGTTCAAAGTAATAATAACACCGTGAGGGCTAGACTCATATATAGCATGATGTTTCCATATATAAGGTTGGCCCAAAAGAACATCACAAACTTCAAGGGGAGCACAATCACACAACACCTCATCTTTGAGTGGCTGGATGTCGTACGATAGGCGGCACTGTTATCTGACGCGAATATCGCTTCCTTGATGGAGCCATCCGATGGTATAGGGATACAGGTGCAGTGTTGTCAGAAGGGATATATTCTTGATGACCTCTACTGAGATGAGATTCTTTTGGCTATTGTTGTCAATGATGAAGTGCAACAGAGTGCTTTTTACCCACATATGTGAATGAAATAGGTTCTCTCCTTCCTCTTGCTCATCAGGTTCACCAAGTTGGATCTGTGTGGTAGCAATGGAGGTACTGGGTTCTGTGTCAATGATCTATATCCCCTTTTCCAGTTCTGACTCAAAGTCAAAACCTGCATCGGATTAAGAGACTTTTACCTCAGCCACCAATGACTGCTTTGAGCGGTAATCAACAATGTTATGCCAGGGGCTCTTATGGAAGTCGCACCACTTCCTGGTATCTTTCTTCATCTTCCCATTGTCCTTATTTTCTTGCAAGTTGGAATGGTAGTCCTGAAGTTTCCCATATTTTCTCTATCCTTTTTTCTATAGGTTCGGGTTTCCCTTTCTCTACTTCTGTTGTGAGGGGTTGCCAGACCCAAATTGTCGTGTCTTTTATTTCATTGTTTGCTCGACTTTGACATCATATCGATAGTTCATGCCCAAGGATGAGATGTCCAAAAACTCCATTTCTACCTAGATGTATCTATGCAGACCGTCACAGTACTTGAGCACCAGATTTTTCTCAGAATCTTTGACACCCAGCTCGGTGCGCAAGGTATGGAAGACATTAGTGAACTCAGGTACTGTTTGGTCTCTTTCATGTTGCAGTCTGGTCCATCTTGTATACAATTCATCGTAACTTCCAAAAAGGTACTATTGTTCCTTAATTGCATCCCTGAAGGAAACCCAAGTGGGTGCAACTACAAATAATGTAGATCCCTTTATTTCATTTTTCTCAAATAAAGTCTCCCACAAATATTTGACATGGGGGACAACCTTGAGGAGTGCAAATGTAATATTTTCTCTATCATAAAAGTTGTGGATAGAAAAATACCCTTCTAGAAGGCTTAACCATTTATCTACAACAATGGCATCTATTTGACCTTCAAATATAGGAATATAAAAATTGGTATGTACCTTTAAGGGGATGGCGTCTTCGTTTGAGGTGGATGTGTCGCTTATCAGCAGTTGTCAAAGGATTTGTGCGAAGTTATCCATCATCTCATTCCTCTGTCGCTCAAAGACTTCCTCGAGAAACATTTTGAAAGGATATCTTGTATCGTCATCTTTATTCTCTCCCACCATGGATGTTTTATTGGGTGTGTGAGAGAAGTTGTCCTCAAGAGAAACAAACTCGAGACCTAACTCTCTATACCCTGACTGCATCGGGGACATGCATTAAAAAAATGACAAAGAGCAGACCGCTTTGATACCACTGATCCAGATTTATGAGCAGAAAGAAATGAAACCACATATTTATAATATTAAAACAGAGACACAGTGAACAATAAAATAGATACAGTAACACTTGGTTTCTATTAAATAAGAAATATGTTGAAAATTGTAAAATGCATACTGAAAACAAGCTTGCTAGAATGGTGGCATCTTATCTCTGAGAAGAGATGTGACGAATATGCTCATTCACAAGAATATGAGTACAATGAGGCTATCAAGGCCTTTTTACAATAAAAATGAATGCAAAAATCCTAGACATCCAAAAACCTAACCCTAGGAGATGAAGTGAAAAAAGTCATGCGGGCCCTGTTGGGATAAGTTAGTACATCAACTTCTTGGGGTCGTAACTTTTGCATACGATATTCATTTAGGGTGCACAATAGCTTGTTGAAAATGTATTTATGAGGATATTCATTTAGGGGGCTCAATATGAACCTTTTTCTTTCATTGAGGTGCATGATCGTGAAAAAACGCCTTTGTCTTTCATTGGCACATATGTTGAGGTAGATCACATTTAGTTTATTATTATTTTCTTGAGTGGATGGGCCATCCCCTTGGTTTTGGAGTTTGTTGTGTTGTGCATGGATTTATGGCATGGTACGTATGATTTTGGGGTGTTATTGCACATTGAAAGTTGCACTTGGAGTTATTTATGAGGGCACCCTTTCCCTAGTGGTTATGTTTGGCATGTAACACCCTCTTCTTTCTTCAACGAGCAATATCCATCCGACTATGCAACATTGAATGTTGTGGTAGGTGAAATATAAGTCGTCAGATATGAAAGTAATTCATATATGTCAGCCTATAATCCACCTGTGGAAGCATTCAATGCCACGTAGTAGGTTGGATATTGGTCTCCCTTATTTTTCACATCTGAAGAGGTTCACACACTTCTCTAGGGCACATCCATGTGAAGTTAGTTGAACATTCATTACTTTATTTATGTTGACTCTTTATTTGCATAATTTTTCAGTTGTAACCATCTTGGAGCATATTTATTATTTATTGAGGTGGTTGCACATTGAAGAAATAACCCTTGAAGACACATGTTATTTTGGGAGGTTTGATCGAGCCTTGCATGTGAGGCACTCCACCTAGTTGGCGTCTTGCACACTTATCCATGGATTTAGTCAGACCACCATAATTTGGGATTCACACGTATGGATTGGTTGCACATTTATTCATGCATCTTGTGGACCACTTACTATTTCATGATTTTGGTTATGAAACACTCTCATATGGGAGAATATTTTATTATCTCTTCACTCATGCATCTTGGAGGGCGCACTTTGGAGAAGTTTTCTAGGTAGACCTTGAACACATTCATGTATGCCAAGAATTTTTTTATTTTATTTGCATGCATGCTTCTGAGAGGGCACACTAGATGTGGACCTTGTAGCATATTTATTTGGTCAAAGTGCCTATTTTTAGTGATGTGCCCTCTCTCCTGGAGATTTCTTACGCATTTCTTCATATTTTTTGATGGGGCGAACTCTCTTGGAGAGACTAAAGGCTAGAGATCATACTTGATATGGTCAACCATGATTGTGGATAGATCTAACTACTTTAATATTTATTATTTTTTACTTATCATAGAGTTAGTTAGCAAATATTGTATTTTATTGTAAGAGAGAAAATAATCCCTCTATATAAAGGAGTTTTCTCTCCATTTGTGAGATGATGGTTGGGATATTGGGGATTGAAGGAGTACTCCCCTCGGGATACAGTAAACATCATATTGACAAGATTAATGGAATATTGGAGGTATTGCTACTATTTTAAGTGAAGCTTTTATGTTTGCATTATTTCATGTGTTGTTGATTATTGTAGAAAATCCTTGTAACTTGTTATGAAGACCTTGTAATTGAGCATCTTCTATTTGGATAGTATAATGTGAGGATATAATCCCTCTTATATTTTTTTTTGTTTTGTTAAAATTTCATCTATCAAAGTAAGGTGTTTCTAGAAGTAATATGACATCACTTTCATAAGTATGTTTAAGAGTGACACCCATAACTCTCCAAGGTTAATTTTCCGCAATAATTTTCAACAAGCTAACACTAACTTGTGGCATGTATAAAAATCCTTCTTTGCTTTACATATTCATGCACTCACCCTCTTAGATCCATGCTTCTTTGAATCCATTTTTCCCAATATTTGGTAGGCAATGGTCTTAAGGTTTCGATCACCTTATTTTTCTCAATCCATTCATCTTTTCACTATTGCTACAACAACTTGTTTTGTTAAGGCCTTTCTCTTAAAACATCACCTAGATCCTCCACTCCATAGCCTTAGAAATCATACTTAGGGATACCCCCTTTGTGTTGGAGAAGAGCCAACCTAAAGTGATAAAACAATCTACTAAGGTGATAGTGGGTAGTCCTTTTACATTACACAAATCTATCAACTTGGTGCTTGGGACTTTACACTTTGTGCATGATAGGTTTTGTTGTAATAGGGTTCATATACTATTTACCAAATTTGGGACTCTTGTTATTTTTTTATTGATGTTATGGAATCAAGATCATTATTTACCCTATTTAGTTCACTCGATAAGAATGTAGGGTTATTCATCTTTGATTCCATATGGGGAAATTATTTAGCTCTATTTGACCTATAGAGGCAGAAAATGCACCATTATAGATCCTCTTTATCGTGGGTTGTTGATAATTGGATTAGATTCCTCGTTTCTCTCTCCATTCTCTCGGTAGTGAGATTAGATTCCTTCATTCCTCTCCTCAGATTGCCCTTATACATTCATGTGATTTTTTCATACCATTGTTTCAAATTTCATGTTATCTCTCTTTGTTCTACATCACAATTAGGGCTTTTGGCCGCATTGTCCTCAATTATTATCTTGAATTTGATTTCTCTTCATTTTTCTTACACTTGTCATCTTTAGAGGAGAGAGATTTTATAGTCGTAGAAGTCATTCCAAGACACCACAACATAGGCATATCTGATTGTTGTTTCGCACCCACACAACATGTCCCCCAAATGAGGGAAAGCCCGAGTAAGAAAGAATACTCACCCCACAACCAATCAACCAAAATATAGTAGAAATTAGATTTTAAGAATGTTTCATTCATTTACATTAACTCATCTCCCTACCTTTATTAGTGTTGAAATGAAAGTTCTTCAAAGACCTTAGTTTAGAGTGATCCATTTAAAAAAGGAAAAAGAAAGAACCAACATCCTAAATTTAACCTTCATTTGGGACATGGATTAAAACTTAAGGATTTACTTCACCTCACACATGCATTTTTACAGAAGAGTGTGCTTTTCATTGATGGAAAACAGAAAAGAAAATATGAGACCCTTCAACCGGTCTCACAATAGAAGGGTCGGAGGCCGAAACCTTTGAATACATAGAAAATCTTATAAGTCGGAAGAGATCATAATCTCAGGAGGAGGAGTGATAGTGCTCGTCAGATCAAGCATTGTGAAGAATCTGGATCGTTGGATCAAAGTCTAGACAGGAGGAACGAGTGCATAGAGAAGTAGAACAGATATCAGGTGTTAGATCTAAGCACATGGACCAACCGTCGTTGGATCTAGAGGTAAGTGCACGGGCCTTAATTCCTTTAGAGTGAAAAGGAGAAGCAAACTCACGAAGTCCTAAAGTTCTGAAGTCCATCGGAACCATCCATCATCTAGGGGGATGGGTGGAAGAAGATCCGAGAGTTCGAGGATTCAGACTTCTAAATATTTGCAAGGAGAAGAGTGGAAACTTGAAAAGTTTGAAATCACGAAGGAAATCCTAGCAATTGGTGCTGGGAAGGACACGTGGCGAGAGACCAGTGCTTCGTTGATTCACAAATCGTGAAATACATAGGAAGGAGTGAATGCACGAGACAGTAACTCGTGAATTTTGAGTTCATGAATTGATCTCGACCATTGGATCACGAAGAGATCTGGATTGTTGACCTGACGCAAGCGCAAATTTGGGAATCGAAGAAAGGAGGTGCTCTAACCTCCTACATCACGAGTCACGAAGTCTCGAAGTGCGACGAAGAGATATGGACCGTCGATTGAGGAATGTCGTGGGCCATTGATCTGGCATGACGAAGATCGAAGTTTGGGAGCTTGGACTTAGAAGAATGGAGGAGAGCTAAATCACGAGATCATGAAACGCGAAGTCTTGTAGCGCCTTTTTGGTTATCATGTGGTCACAGCCTGTGGACATGTGAAGAGGAACTTGCACCCCGTGCTAGTTTGCGCAGGTGAAGTTCACAAGGATCATCTTTGCGAGGAACTCATGTAACTGTCAGAAGAGACCTCTTGTAATTGTCAGATGAACTATAAATGTAACAGAGAAGAGGAAGGGTCGCACTGGCAGAGAATCCAAGAATCTCAGGATAACGGCCACTGATGACAAACTGATTGTGGATAACTGCCAGAGAAGGTGAAGAGTTGCATGGATGATGTGGTATAGGTCTTGGTGTGATAAAAATGCAGAACAGAGAAGAGAGGAAGTGATTTTTGGTAGTTGTTCATGCGGATAGAAGGAGGTTGTGTGCAGGATCTTAAGAGGATAGCAGAGGCGTGGCACATAGCATGCAAAAGCAGCATAGAGCATAAAACGTAGAAAGATGCAGAAGTGGAGAAGCACATAGAAGTTGAAGAAGGCAGAGGAGACTCTGAGCTGCATTAAATCAGATCAGAGATAGATCAAGTAAGTAAGTTTTTGTAAGATTCAATCAGGTTGGTAGGGTGGTGCTAGGGAGGATTGTAGTCCTCTAAATTCTAGTTGGTGCTAGGGAGGATTTTAGTCCTCTAAATTCTAGTTGGTGCTAGAAGATATTTTGGGAGTTGGTGCTTCCATCTGGTTGGTACTAGAGAAACCTGGGAGTTGGTACTTCTATCTAGTTGGTGCTAGAGAAATCTGAGAGTTGGTGATCTCTGCAAGTTGTAGCTTGCTATCATAGGTTGTAGCCTCATATTTGAGTTGGTGCTCAAATATTGTGATGTAAATGAAATTTGGAGCTTGATTGACATCCTAAGAAAAAGATTTTTTCTCCATTTATGGGTTTCCTCAGGAAAATCAGTGTCTCTGTGTATTTTGTCTGATTGATCAAATATTTTATATCTATTCATGTTAATTTATCAGCAACACATTAAATAATAATCTAGAAATCTTTAGAAAAGAACTTGAAAAGTTTCAATCTTATATATAAATAACTGATTCAACCCCCCCCCCCCCTCTCTCAGTTATTTTTCCAACAATTGGTATCACAGTCGGTGCATTTGATCAAAGGTAGATCCATAAGTTGGATCATGACTAGTCAGGAAGGAAGTTCAACTAATAGAGACCCTCTATTTGATGGAACAAACTTTGCCTTCTGGAAAATAAGGATGAGAACATATTTAATGTCCTTGGGTGTTGATGTTTGGGATGTCGTTGAAATTGGATATGTGAAGCCTGTAGTCTTGGCCTCAAAAGATGATAAGTTGGAGTTTAGATTTAATGCAAAAGAAATGAATGTCATCATTAATGGAATTGTAGAAGCCGAGTTTGTCAAATTCATGTACTGTAATTCATCAAAATTTATGTGGGACAAGTTGATAAGTAGTTATGAAGGTAATGAAAAGGTGAAAGACACAAAAATTCAGACTCACAAACTGAAATTTGAGCAGTTAAAGATGGATGAAGATGAAACTATTAGTAAGTACTTCTTACGTATAGAAGAACTTGTCAACACTATGAAAGGTCTAGGTGAAATGATAGATGAATATTTTCTAGTCCAGAAAATATTAAGATCTTTTCCTGATAGATTTAACTCAAAGGTCTCTGCTATAGAAGAAATAACTGATCTCAAAGCGTTGACACTAGATCAACTTCTTAGAACCCTAACTGCTTATGAAATTAGAATCACCAAAGATAAATCCACTACAAGAGAGGCATCATTTAAAGCAGAGAAAAACACAGAATCCGATATAGATGAGATTGAAGCAAATTTTGTGAAAAGACTGACGAAAGGATTAGGCAAATACAAAGGTAAAATTCCCTTCAAATGTTTCAACTGTGGTAAGATAGGTCATTTTGCATCTAAGTGTCCTCACAAAATAAAGGATCATACATATGACGATGAAGAAAAGCATAAACAAAAGATGGTCTATCGAGAGAATAATTTTAAGAAGAAAAGCCTTTGTGTAAACAATGATGATGATCCTTCAGATGATGAAGACAGTGACTCTTCTATTGAAAGTAAAATAAATAATTCCATGCTAATAGTCTTAGAAGATCTAAACATTGAAGATACAATAAGTGAGTTCGTTGATTGTGAAGCAGTAGTAGATCTTGAAGGAGAACTTGCCAGTGCCATGGAAGAGATTGATAGACTCAGAGAAAAGAAAAGAAAAGAAAAACAGTTATTGCTCAGGTATGAGAAAACATGCAATGAACAATCTGAATAAATTGCTCTGTTGAAAGTTAAGTTAGAAGAAGCTAAGAGTGTTATCACTGAAATTTCGTCCGCATAGGGCGACAAGAACTCCGCATCGTCAGCACAGAAAAACAGTCGTTCATGGCACAAGGATTAACTCCACAGCACAGCAAAAGGGTTAAAACTATGCAAAATGGCCAAAAAATTAAAAAGCGCTATGCACCCACTGAGCACGCGCGCGCACAACATCTTCGTATATGGAGCACATATGCGCGGCTGTGGGGTGCAAAACCC
>ML791572.1:186595-197973 GCA_009831015.1 Picea engelmannii | reverse complement strand
GTTGTAATTATACCTCCTAGTCTCCTATATATACCAAGGAGACATTTTCATTTTGAATCATCTTGTACTTGAACATTTAAGTGGGGTAAAAGGAGGTTGCCCCCTCGAAAAGGCTTATTATCTGAAATTATCTCTTTTTCAAGTCGTTGAGTACTTTTCCTGAGGTTTTTCTATGCTATATTGATGTTTGGTTCTTAACAGTGCTTCCATCTGATCGGTGCTAGAGAAACCTAGGAGTTGGTACTTCCATCTAGTTGGTGCTAGAGAAATCTGAGAGTTGGTGCTCTCTGCAAGTTGTAGCTTGTTATCTGAGGTTGTAGCATCATATTTAAGTCGATACTCAAAAACTGTGATGTACATGAAAGTTGGAGCTTGATTGACATCCTAAAAAAAAGAGGTTTTCTCCCTTTATTGGTTTCCTCAGGAAAATCAGTGTCTCTATGTGATTGATCAAATATTGTATATCTATGCATGTTAATTTATGAGAAACAGATTAAATAATAATCTAGAAAGATTTGAAAAAGAACTTGAAAAGTTTCAAGCTTATATATAAATTACTGATTCACCCCCCCTCTCAGTTATTTTTCCAACAATGCACAATCAAGTTTCCACTTATGGACTCCAAACGCACACATACCATCCTTCTCCTCATGGGAAGAAACCTATTCACCCCACATGGTCAAGCACACAAAATCTCGAGTAAGAAAGCATACTCACCCCACAACCAATCAACCAAAATATAGTAGAAATTATATTTTCAGATTGTTTCATTCATTTACATTCACTCATATCCCTACCTTTATTAGTGTTGAAATGAAAGTTCTTCAAAGATCTTAGTTTAGAGTGAGCCATTTAAAAAAGGAAAAAGAAAGAATCGGCATCCTAAATTATGCTAACAATGTTTGTTTGGGTCACTTGGGAAAATTTAGTGTAAATCCACTGTAGTATTTGTTATCCCCATTTTGTGGATAACTAAGGAGATTATGTCTCGAGGCCCTTAGGTTGCAGATATGGAGTGTCGAGAAACCACATGACTAGCAATATATTTTTGCACAGATGGATACCCTCCTCACCACCACAAATGGTCGTAGATTTCCAAATCGCATCCACCACATCAACTAGCTTCCAGAAGGCAGTGGGCCTTGATCCATGAGGTACAAGTCAGTATTATGGTAAGCATCATTTCAATATTTAATCCATTTGAGTATGGTGTACCTTATATTACTCTAGATTTCATGATATATGCTTGGACATTATGCATTTTTCCCTACTTCACCTTGGTGGTTAACATTGTGCCCTATTAAGTAGTCTTCCTTGGGGATGGGTTTTCTACTAGGAACTCCCTTTTAGAGCCATCATATCGTTCCTGACCATACTTACCACTTTCCATCACTATTCCCCCCATTTCCTTATCTCTTGGGATTTTAGGGTCTATTGACCCAAGAAGGGGTTATCCATCATTCTATGGGAATAAGGGGATGAAGGCACAGAGATATTGATGTTGAGTAAAAGATAAAATCCTATGTATGAACCTTCCAAATGCTTCGCCCAAGGATCACCCAAGAAAGCATTGAAATGCTTATTTTTTAGTAAAGGGGGACCCACAATAAAATATAATTTAAAATGCTTAAAATTTTAGTTGGAGTATAGGAGGTCTCATCATGAGCCGACCAATCATGTCCATGAATATCTAGTGGTATGAAATTACCATCATCTTCTCACCAAACTAGGGTAATGGCTCTCAGTTGCATGGCTCAGAGAAAGGGGGTCTCATCCTGAGCCATCCTTCTCATTTTCAATAGGTGTTTGTGGGTGACATTGCCATTATATGGACACCACCCTAGGGTAGTGGCCTTCAACCTTTCCTTAAAATTATAAAAGAATAAAAAAATGGCAAATTATGGGCTTGGAAAAAGTGCATTGTGGACGAAGGTACCACACACCCTCTACAAATTCACCCATGAATGAGACACTGCGACCTCTTGTATGTCATGAGCCCTATGCCCCTTGAGTCTTGACCCCAACTACCTCACCTACTTTACATGGCTTAGAGAGGGATCTCTTGGAAAATTTCCTTGACCTAGGGCAAGATCTACCCAATAGGACACCTCGTCAACCCTCCCATATTCAAGCTTGAGAAGTCTCATAATGTCTTTGAGAAAATAATTGTTTGATATAGTGATCTTTGATGCAAATTCTTAGGTGGCTCATTTATTGATTGGATTCACTTATCACGATGTTATAGAGGGCGTGCTTATTTGTCTTTGCAGGACCTAGTTGGTGGACAATTTTGGAAGAACAAGCCTAGCTTAGGCTTCCATGGGGCTTGAAGCCCAAAGGTGGATGCCAAGGGCCCGCATGCCGGATGAGAAATATAAAAATTGAAAGGTCATGGAGATGACTTGGACGATGTAGCCTGGCCCCCACATGCCAAACTTTTTTCCTAGGAGAGGCAAAATGTCTCATTTTTTAGCATGACATCACCTAGGGGGTTAGGGCATGGTAGTGAGGTGACATGCAATGGTGTTGGCACACAATGGCAAACCCAGGGTTTAACGCTTCAAAAATGCACCAACAAAACCCTAACTACTGGCCCTTTCGGCAACACCTATGAAGCAGATGAAGTCTCACCCGAGGTAGAGGCAGGGGGGTTACAGGACTCAAGTGTCTACAACCTAGATGGAACACAGATCTATGATTACAACACTTTAACAAATCACTTAGCCAATAATATGCATTAGTCTTTAGCCTTTATTCACATCGCAGGTTACACCCTAGATCTAGATCAGCGCAATAATAACCAAGATCTAATACTTTCATTCACTTAGCACATCACATTAACTCAGATCTAGAGGTCATTCACATTATTAAGTAGTAATCTACTACATCAGATGCATTCATCAATCAACACTAAGCAAAGAGAAACATAAACACCATGAACACATTGCACAAAGCACAACAACACATGATATACGTGGTTTACCACAGTGTAGGGCTACGTCCACCAACTCTTCTTCTCTTCTTTATTAGTCTCCTTCAATCTTCTTACATGAATAGAGCCACAAATCCAACTCTGCATAGGACAAGAGATCTACGCACACCTCGCCAGATCCTCCTTCTCCAAGTTGGATGAAAGCACAAAGTCTTACACAGTCTGTCTACACCAAGCACTTACAAAACGTTTGCACTTAGCTCTGCAAGCCTTAACACATCTTCTTTCACATAGCTATCATTAGCACTAAGCCATCGGCCTACTAGGTTTACTTCTTACATTGCCTAGCTACTTATTTATACATTACAAAAAGGGCCTAAACATGGGTAAGACCCATGGGACAACATCCCATACCTGTTACATAAACCCTAAAATCCCAAAAAGCCCACAAAATGGGCAGAATCCCCCGATCTTCGCTTTGCCTGGATGTTTCATTTTCGACTACCCTGTCGAAGTCCCAAAAATGGTCAAACACGACCAAGGTTCTCCCAAAACTTGGTCGAGGGCCAACAGGCCCCCAACACTCACATGTGACTCGTCTCGAGTCACTCTAATCTGGGAAACACTACTTCGAAGGCCTCAAGATTAACTCGAGTTTCCTTGACTTGTTGCTTCGCCAGGGCCTCCTGCTCGGTGAACCCATGAATGACTTGCTCAGTGACAGGCCCTTCCAGGTGTTTCTCTATCGTGGTTACCACTTGTTCCAACTGTGATCCTTGTCCCTTGATCTCCTCAAAGAGGTTGCAGGCTTCATCCTACACTGGCTAGAGTCTCTGGGTCACCTCCATAACTTGGCTCTAGATAGCAGTGACCTGCTGCTGAACTGCGCCCCGCTCATGCGACCTTTTCATCTTCTCCAATGCTGTAAGTTGCTTCATTTGTGCTTGCATAGTTGATGTTTGTTGCTTCGCCTCTTGGATTTGTGCCTCTAATATCCTCAGCTCTGGGTCTTATGCAAGGTGCTCGTAGGTCTGTGCACTTCGTTCACTGAGTTGCTTTCATTCTACAGATAACACATTGATTCTTCCTACTACGCTCCTGGCAGTTTCTTCCCTTTGATCTCACACTTCCTGCGGAGTGCTCAACACTGCTTGCAGTTTTAGTTCTGCTACTCTTTCTTGAAGTTGTTGAATAGCTTCAGCGAGCTTCCCCACTTGGCTCTCAGTTGTCTCTTCTTCCATCTGGGTCAAGCCCGACACAGAGCAAAGTGCTCTATTTACTGCTTCTCTAACCCCAATCTGCTACGCAAGAAGTTGGTCTTTTTCTCTCTGGATTTTCTCTCTGTCCTCCTCAAACTTCGCTCTCATGTCATATTTTTCTTGTTGTGCAACCCAAAGTTTCTCTAGGGATTCCTCCTTTTCTTTCTTTAAGGCCTCTATGGCCTACTCCTTTTCTTACTATACTCGTCGAAGGTGAGCCTCTGTAGCATCTTCTAATCTATGTAGTTGGGCAAGCTCATCCCCCAATTCTATACCTTCTGATGGCGACGACACAGTAGAAATTGTGTGGCTCGAATAGAGAGCTTGTTGTATCCCCTTCAGATCTGCCTCGATTCTGTCATACATCGTCTCCTTCTTTTCTTCGTTTCGCTGCAAAATATCCTATGAAGTATATGCTAAAGTTGCGATGATGAGGTCAATATCATCCACTGTGAGCACATTCTGCAACTATGGTTTATTGGCTTGTGACTTATTCTGTGCTAAGGGTTTCTTCGGAGAAACCTTCCTTTTCTTTGATGTCTCAGCCTCTATAAGGGGTTCCTTCGATGGTGTTACTTCACCCTTTTATTCTTTGTCTTTGTCCCCTTCCTCCTCTTGGTTTACTTCATCGCCTCCTCCTCCTCCTGGTGACTCAGGCGCAGTTTCCTCTGATGCATTGTTTATGTCCTGCACTTCTTCCATTTTCTTCTTCTTCTTAGCACTGCTCAGTCCATCCCACTTCGTCTAGGTGACCAAAGGGCTTTCGATGATGTCAGGGTCGGATACCTCTATCTGCTCGACTGGTACAAGGAATTCAGCCGTCCATTCCTTGGTTATCTCCTCCATGTATTCATCAGTTAATTTATAGTACAACTGCAACTCCTCCTTTCTTTCATCCCGACGCGTAGTAATGTAAATGAAGTGATGGTCTGCGTGGAACTTCGCTAGTGGCCTATAAGTATGCAATGTGTTCGAAGTCATTCAGGGGAATGACTCAATGGCTCGCGTGAGTTGTAGGTAGTAAGTGTGAAACACCACATTTGATTTCCATTGTTTCGCCATGTCGCTCGTATACCACAAGGTGGTGAACCTCGCGGCCCATGGTTCTAATGGCTCAACTTCAGGGAATGTCGCTCCCTATGGCATCTCCCAAGCAACAAATTCTATGAGGATCAATAACCAGCTAAAGAGGAACTCATAGCCTTAGTCCTGCATTTCGCGGTAGTCCTTTTCCAACTCATTGACGAGGTAGCTCGCCCAGTTCATCTACATCCCTTCAACGCACTTCCCTGCAAGGTCGATGACGAACCCCGTGACTTGCGTTGGTTTGTTCTTCCTAGTGAGCTTACCAGCAATCAATTGACAAGCTAGGTGAACTGTGCCATCTTGGATGGAGGCTATCTTGTAGCCTCGCTTCCCCTTCTCCACATCGCCATATGTTTCCTTTATAGGCTACGCCAGGATGCGATTTGCAGCCTTCCCTAGGTAGAATTTCTGAGGGTCCGATCCTTGCATGTTCAATCAAGTGATCATGTGGATCAGCATCGGATCCACAGTCATGCGTCTATCTAACCATAGATAGCCTCCATGGTAGCACGACAGGATGATTTTAACTCACACGTTAACCTCCTGATGTCTGCTGAAGTGGGGTATCTTCATGACGTTGAGGATGGTGGACCTCACGATCTCTTTAATCCATGGATGGGGGACTATCTTTGGCTTCTTCCCAGTCGTCTTTGTCAAGTACCTATGCGGTGCGAGCAGTGCATAATTCTCCCATCTCCTAGGTTAAAGTCATTTATCTTAAGATCAGGGAACAGTCCTATTTGCAGTCCAACTGTGCGTATCCCATTTGGGAGGTATGCAATGATGAAAGTGTACTCGAATTCACGCGGGGCGTTGTCACAACTAACCGCACCAGCCAGAGGCGGGATGTAGTTGGGAAAGACCGACAGGATGAGCTTCATGTTCGTTAGGTCGTCGCGGTGCTTGATTCTTTTCTCAGTCGCTGAATGACTAGATCGATGTCCAGTCAAGGGGGAGGCTTGCAATCCAGCCATCGACGAGGCTTGTACTCCTAAGAACATGACCTTCTCAGCCATAAGATCGATCAATATTTATTCTACCGATTTCTCTACTGCGCTAAGGTTGCCCGACATGCACGCTCATGATCAAATTTCTCAAGTAGGCAACTAGACAATCAAGGTAAGAAAAACGGGTGGTGAGGTCTCAAAAGCACAGCATGATAGCAATCAGTTCTCTATGGGCTCGAATATCTCAGTTTTCAAAAGTGTCCCTAGTGAGGCATTCGACAGATTAAATAAGCAACGTCGTAACGGACTCTTCCAACGAGCAGGAATGTTTCAATCAATACGATTACATCTGTTATGGTGCAGTCCCAACAGTCCAATGGTGATCTTTATGGAAATAACTATGCTTCTATTCATTCTGGAGCCTCGTTCTAACGGTCGAAAAGCCTCCAATGATCATATTGCTTCATCGTGGCGAAGTGTCAGTCTGTGTTGTTCTGCTATTCCAGTGAAGTTCAATTTCTGCAAGCCTTCTTTCTGCGAAGTCCTCTCTGGAACCTCTTGCAATTTTTCTAACTTTGTTTTCTTCTTACTAAGATTTTTGGCCTTCTTTCCTGTGATCTAAGTCTCTAGATTCCTCTTCCCATTCTCATTCTTATATTCACTTAATAATGTGACTTTGCATTGCTGATGGTATTTCATAGGGTTAGAGGGTAATACTTCTTCTCTTACTACTTATAGGGTAGGTGCTCTTCTCTCCTACATGGATAGGTTTTTTAAGCCTTCTTGTGTTCTTTCAACTTCGATAGCTAGGTCTCTGGCCCTCAGTTGCTTTGACTTGTCCTCTTGTTATTCTCTTAGTCGTTCTATTTTCTTGGCTATGAAGTCCCTTAATTCCTTCTTTTTATGTTCTATGTCTTCATCTTCTTCTTTTCTTCAGATCTGATTTTTCTCAATCCAGGTCCTTCCCAAAAACAGTGCAAAGGGAGCATTGTTCTCAACAAACTTAATGACCTCAAATTCTTATTCAATCGATGCTCCATGGGATATCATAGGTACATGAGTAAGTCTTCCACATAGGTTTATCATCTTTCCTTTAAACAATCCTATCCCTCTTAATGAAGGAATCATAGCAGGCTTTCCCAAAATTTCCCAAGTGTATTCTGTCATAATATTCACCTGTGTTTCTTCATCTAGAACACAGTGGATGTCTAAGTCTCCTATTCTTGTTTCTATACACTCCTTCTCTTTTAAGATCTCCAGTAAATTGATGTCTTTGTGAGCATTCAGGGTTTCTTTCATCTGCAATAATATAGCCTCTGATTCTTTCTGGTGCTCTAGTACATCCTTAGTCTCTTGACCTTCCTCAGAGTTTTCTTGTTTCAGGTTCATCTTTTCAACTTTAGCAATCATTCTAGGACAATCCAAAACTTTATGACCAACAAATTTACAACAAAGAAAAATAGGACCTATATCAGGGCATTCCTTAGCAAGATGTCCCAGTCTTCTGCAACTATAACAAATAGTCAATCCTCTCTTTCTCTTAAATTATCCCCACCCTTTCCTATACTGTGCACTAGGATCACAGTGATGGCCCTGCAATAAATTATTTCTAGGGTCCTGCATCCACTTTGATGCAGGAGAATCGCTCCACCTCAGCAACACGCCAGCATTCCATCACATCAGCGGGCATTTTACAGAAGGAGAGGCATTGACCCTTCCATTTTTAAATTTGAAATATAATCCTATATGGATTCATGTTGTAAGCTTGAGTGAAAACCAAGCCATATCTCTGAACAGACAGAAGATCAGGTTGTCTTTAATGGCTGACAGGGTGATGGCTCTAGGTTCAATTCAGACTAGATGGTCATTTATGAAACTTCAATGTAATAGATGAGGTTAGGTGAAGAGGATAAGCTAGTAGAGCCATCTTTTGTAAATGTGAGAGAGAGAAAGAGAGAGATTGGTAGAGAAGATGGATAGGAGAAGTAGAACTTGAGAAAGGTTTGATAGCAGAAAAAGAATTTGAGAGAGAGTTAGGTTAGGAGAACTTGAGAGAACTGAGACTTTGTTGCAATCCATTTTTTGTAAACATCTGTATAGACACACACAGATAATAGAAAAGAAATTTTTCTTGCACATGGTGTGTTTGTATGTTTGTGTTTATTGTTAAGATTTTATATGTCATTTATGCTTTGAATGTATGAACTAGTGAAGTATTGTATAAGTTTCAATTGTTTCTCGTCTTTGAGTTTTGAGTGCAAGGAATGCACATAGTCCGCAAGGAGTGCGTTGACAGAGGTGAGTTAACCTCGGGAAAGCTCAAGAGAGATATCGTTGAATCTTCATCAGCAGAAGTGCAAGGAGTGCACAGAAGTAACTATGTGTTGAGTTCATAAAGAGACAGAGTTATTGAACACTCTGTAAGGAGAAACTCTGCAAGGTGTGCATAGAGCAAGGAGAACGCCAGGAGGGTGAGAAGAATTTTTTTTCAAGAAATCCTTCGGATCTGAGTTTGACGAAAATCCCAGAAACGCAAGGAGTGCGTAGGAGATCGAAATCTTCGAGGAGATCAAGCTTAGAAGGGATAACACAAGGAATGCATGGGTGGCGGACTTATTCTAAGTCCTAAAACTCAGAAGAGATAACGCTTTCAAAAGCGTAAGCGACACCCAAGATAGTCGGGTTTGAAAGAGAAAGTTCAAACACTGAAACCTTTGAACACTGACAAAAATATTCCAAGGCAGAAGAAGTCAAAAGCTCAAGAGGAGGAGCAACAACAACCGTCAGATCAGTTGTGGAAAGGAGCCTAGATTGTTAGATCTACATCCAGCGAACAGAGGAAGTGCAGAGGAGAGAAACAAATTCCATCCGTCGGATCTGAGCACAAAGGATAGCAACCGTCCAATCAAGGTAAAGTGCACGAACATTAACTCTTATGGGTGCATAGGAGACTGGACTCGTCAAAGTCCCAAAATCCTAAAGTGAACATGGACCCTCCATCGTCCAGGGCGACAGGTGGCACGAGATCCACAGTTGTGGAAGTTTGTGGACAAGGAGGAGGTGAAACAGCCGAAACAAACCTCGGTCATCGGTTGTCGAGAGACACGTGTCAAAAGATCTGAGATTTCGGGGGATATCACTTCGGGGAAAACTCAACTGCAGAGCGTGACAAACTCCCGAAGCCCCAAAGGCCAAAGTAAATCACATCCATTCGTTGTGGAGGACACGTGGAGGAAGATCATGTATTTCGGGTGAAATCACTCCAGGAGAATTCGAAGGAGAAGGGTTTGAAATCGTTGAAGCCTGAACAGCCGAAGTGGACGGTAGTCGTTGATCTGGGTTAGACAGGTGTCACCAGATCATGAACTTTGTAGGATCATACTACGGTGTTTTGGGGAAGTTGATTTTCGAAAAGTTCTGAAGCGTCGAAGCCCGAAGCATTCAGGGTCGTAGATCCCAAAGGAGATAAATGTGGATCGTTGATCTCGTAGGAGACACGTGGAGGATGGAGATTCACTCCATTGGAAAATCGTTGGATCAAGGAGGAAAAGTGTTAGAGGATCTGACACTCCGAAAGGATTCACTATGAATATTTTAGGTTGTTGAGATTTGAAATCGTCGAACGCCGAAGTCCTGAAGCGGAGGATAGTCGTTGATTTGAAAGTGGATGCGTGGCGCCAGATCTACAACTCCAGGTACGGAACATTTCGAAGGAAAGAAGAGGGTGAAAGTGTCGAAGTCCTGAAGGAGATCTCGATCGTTGATCAAGGATGATGTCGAAGGACCATCGATTTGGTGAGAGGATGCCAAAGCCCCGAAGCGGGAGCAGAACCGTCGGTTGAAGAGGACGTGTGGCAGACGATATGCCATTTCAGAGGAATCTCTCCGGAAGGAATGGGAATTTGAGAATTGAAAGTCCCAAAGGCCAGACTCGCGGAGGAGATCATGGTCATAGATTAAGGGGGACAGGTGTCGATAGATCTTCTACTACGGAAGATTGTCACACAGATAAAACCAAAGGTTGAGAGTTGAAACTCTCGAAGGGCGGAGAGTCGAAATCAAAAACAACCATTGATTTGAACGGGAGATACGTGTCGACAGATCATGGAGATCTGGGATCGAGCGTGGACGAAGGAGGATAAATAGCAGTCGTTGATCACGGGTCATCACTAAAGGCAAGAGATCAACGGATGAGAAGGATTGCAGGGCCAGGACATGCTCGGATGTTAATTTTCCTTGAGCGGGCAGCAATTGGAACCACGGTTTTGATAAAGAGATACGTGGCAGTTGGAGGTGAATTGTGGGGTGAAAAGCGGGTTGGTCCAAAACCACTTTTTTCTGTGCCTGCAATCACGTTTTTTTGCAAGGTCATAGTCTAGGGGCATATGTAGGAAGGGGCTAGTGAAAAGGAGCTAGCGCCCGCAAAGTGAAGAGCGCCCTGAGTGCGTAGATGAGAGGGTGTGGGTATCACAGGACCTGCGCCTGAGAAGAAAAGGGCCCTGTGTATAATTAATTTGGGTTCAAAGGGGAACCCGAAGAGTCGATCTGACTTAAAAGGAAGAAAAGATCCAAATACTGGGAGGTCGTAGAACCCCAGGAGGGGAAGGGGGGTTGCATCAGGTGGTATCAGAGCACAGATTTCATTTTTTTTTCTTAGTAGCAGAGAGTAGAGAAGGGATATACTCTAATACCAAGTGGTATCAGAGCCTAATTTTCGTCTGTAGATTTCAGGCGAAAGAGAAAGAGGACAAAGACGAATTTTGTCTTCAGATGTAGGCAAAGGATGTTAGAGTTTAAGCTATTATTAGGTTTCTTTTCAATTCACTAGATAACCATAGCATAGATAGGATCACTGAGAAATACACAATCACAAGAGACACATCATTTATCCTGGGAAACCCTCACGGGGGAGAAAAAATAGAAAAAACTTCCTTAATATAGATAGTCAATACAATGCCAAGAGAATAAACCAAACAATACAGAAAGTCCTCTCCCAAGTATGTGCCTCTCTCGCTCTTTCTTCTTCTCCAACTGCAACTCCAAACTTGCGCTCTAATGAACAAGTGAGTGAGTGAACAAATGAGTCGCTAGCCTCTCTTATTTATACAATCTGGCAGGCGTTGAACTGAGGTGTCTTTTCACTGGCAGGGCCGA
>ML791572.1:165321-186446 GCA_009831015.1 Picea engelmannii | reverse complement strand
CCGACATGATCAATCCACAAAAGGGGATTGATCTAATGAATAATACATCAATAATAAATAGAATACTCTTTGTAGTTACAATATTTCAACACTCCCCCTTAACAAGAAGGGTATTCTACAACAGCATCAGGCGAGAGAGAGGGCAGCATCATCAACAGCATCTTGGAACACTGACTGGCATATCTATAAATCATCGAAAGTTTTTCTCATCATCAATATCATCATTCACAGCAGGGAGCTGGAATGGCATCATCATCCTCATCAACATGAGGCTAAGGTAACATCATCATCATCTTCAGTGTGAGGCTAAAGTAACATAATCATCTTCGGCATGAAAGATGAAATAACATCATCATCATCATCATCATCTTCAACAAGGAGTTGAAGTGGCATCATCATCATCATCTTCAGCAAGGAGATGAAGTGGCATCATCATCATCAACTGCATCAACATGGATTAGTATAACACTAATACATCATCATCATCAATAACATCACAAGGCTGATACAACATCAAAAAACAGCAATATCACAGCACAAAGGTTGGAGCATCATCAACATCAACAACATCACAGCACGAAGGCTGGAGCATCATCAACATCATCACTAGGCTGAGAGTCTTCAGCATGAGGTTGGCATCACAGCTCGAAGTTGGCTACACAATATCATCAGCACGAAGCTAGCATCACAGCAAGAGGTTAGCACATCATCACAGCACGAGGTTGGCATGTCATCAGCACGAGGATGGAATCACATCACTTAAGCTGGCACATCATCACAGTACAAGGTTGTCATATCATCAGCATGAAGCTAGCATCACAGCACTAGGCTGGCACATCATCACAGCAATTACGCTGGAATCACAGCACTAGGCTGGCACATCACCATAGCAATTAAGCTGGCACATCATCACAGCAATTAAGCTGGCATCACAGCACTAGGCTGGCACATCATCACAGCAATTAAGTTAGCACATAATCACAGCAATTAAGATGGCATCACAACACTAGGTTGGCACATCATCACTACTCCCCCTTTCGAGGGAGGTCCTTTTGAACTATACCAAGCTTATCTCGAAAGTGCTCAAACTTTACACAAGATGGAGGCTTGGTCAACACATCAGCAACATGTTCATCTGTGCTAACATATTGGAGTTTTATGGCTTCTCTCTGCAACATATCACGAATGAAGAGATATTGGATCTCTATGTGCTTCGACTCATCATGGAACGCAAGGTTCTCCATCATCTTTATACAACTCTGGTTATCACATAGGATCATGGTGGCTTCCATCTCTAGATCAAATAGATCTGTCAACAACATCTGAAGCCATATGGATTCACAACTGGCGGAACATGCAACAATGTATTCCACTTTTGTCGTGCTCAGAGCAATGTTGAATAGCTCCCTATTATGCCATGAAGTCATGGATGACCTCAAACTAAAATAACATCTTGAAGTGCTCTTTCTATCAGAAACACTTCCAACTCAATATGAATCGGTGTAACCACTCAGTCTGAAGTCGTGATCTTTAGTATAATAGAGACCAAAATCCAACGTACCCTTTAGGTATCTCATCATATGCTTTGCAACAACAATGTGAACACGCCTGGGTTCTACCAGATATTGACTCAAGGAAAAACATGTATCTAGCATGGTATTCGTCATATACATCACTAAACCAATAATTTGTCTGTTCAGGGTAGCATCAACCAATTCTGACGAGATATCTACCAGGAGCTTCAACTTTGTTTCCATGGGTGTATTCATGGATTTACATTTCAACATGTCAAACCTCTTCATTTTAAGTGCATACTTCCCTTAGTTAAGGAATATCTTCTCTGTGCTCTGCCAAAGTTCAAAACCTAAGAGATAATGCATTTAGATCTTCCGTCAAACTCTGTAGCGAGCTTCCTCTCCAATATGTGATGAGATTTTCTTTATCTTTTCATGAATACATCACCTACGTATAGTAGTAACATCACTGGCTCATCATTCATAACCTTGAGATAAAGGTTAGAATCAACTTTACTCTTTCGTAACTCCCAAGCTCTTCAGGAAAATGTAAATCAAGCTCTAGGAGCTTGCTTCAATATGTACAGAGCTTCCTTCAACCTGCAGACCTGAGTCTTTCTATCTTCAATCTTCAAACCAAATTTTCACGTTACATTGTACCAATCTGGTACACTTGCTCAGCTGCAACTCAATCTTCACAAACATGTGCTAGCTTTATGTCCTTTCTGCAAGGCACTATCTGTCTCACTGTCTGGGAGTATGTCATTTACTCTCTCTGAAATTGTTCCTTCTGGAATCTAGGACTCTGCACCTGCACCTGCTCTGAGGCTGAGAATGAATGCTTCATTCTCACTGTGGCTTCTAAAATATGAGAGTAACTCCTCTTATTCTATCACGGCAACAATTTCCTATGAAACTGAGAGTGGCTCAATAACTGATACTGAAGCTAGATCTTCCTCTTTCATGGAGGTAACTTTTTCGTTCATTGTAGTCATGTCTCCATGACCCAACTAATGTAATGAAACAACTGCCACTTGATTTTAAATATGGGGATTTCTCCCCTTGCATCTCATACTATATATGAATCATGGTTGTTCTGGTTGTCTTCATAAATAGTGTAACTATTTCTTCAATAACTGGAGTAAGTGTCTCGTCATAGTCTTCTCCCTCTTGCTAGGAGAATCCTCTTAGACACACATCAAGATTTGTACATCTGCAACATGCTTGATCTGTATAGATCAATCTTGGAAGTCAATACCGACTTCTCTTATAGTCTCGCGGAAGAATCCATATCCTAGTCTTTCTGACTGGTTTCCTTCTTTGTCATTGAAACAAGGGAATCTTCCAAGATATTTAATATCTTCTAGGAGTCTCTGAAGTTATGATCTATTCTTCTCATGTCATTTGTCTCCCAATCCTGGAATTTGTCTCTCCATTTGATCCTTTATGAGATCAGGCTTATCCTTGATTTCTTCCGAGTCTACAAGGACTTCATCATCTCTTTATAGGGTATACATGGTGTTGAATACCAAGTCTAAATATGAAACACTGAGTCAGGATTCAAATGAGTTATGCTTCCAGTCAAGGTGGCTGCATTAACCTTTGAACAATTATGCTATGAGTTCTTATTCTAATGTTCGGTCATATTTGGAGCCTTCTGCTTCTTACAATCAATCTTCATATGAGATACTCTGAATCTCAAAAGATAGCTTCTTCTTCATCTTCTTTGGGACATGAATGTATATTGTCGCGTACATAGTCTGCTTCATATCTCATCTAATATGTTGCCTTCTGCAACCTTCACTATAGCTTCCTCAAGGTTATCACCTGTGCCTGAACAAGGTCAACAAAACAACAAGCAAGAATAATACTCTTTTGATAATAGTAGATAAAACAAAGACACGAATAATCATCACAGTAGCTCCTTTAGAGCTATCACTTGTGACCTCTCTGAAGCAAAGATCAAAAGTAAGAAATACAATACGAAATGAGGTCAACACTCTTCTAATGTTGTGATCAAACATTCCTCCATGGTAACCTGGAATCAACACAAGAAGTTTCTCCTAGAGGAGATGTTAGTTGTATCTGTTACATTAAGCATTTATCTCAATATGCCCACATGCTACCAAGTATAATACTCTTCAAAGACTGCTACCTCAACTATAGTGTTTTCTTAACAGTTGCACGTTTTGAATCTTATCAACTTAATCAATCTAACCTGGAACTAGATTTTTATTCTCAAGAATGAGTGTGTTGCTTTTCTTCCAAGTCTCGTTCACTCAAGATGACAAGTGCTTTCTTCAACCTGTCTTTTGTACTAGGACAATATGCTATCTTGACAGAAGGTTGGTTTAGATAATAAACTCTATGATCTTAACTTTAATCAATCTAATACTTTGACTTAGATTTTGATCAAAGGTTAGTATGATGGTCATAGCTTCAACATGCAACCTAGATCAAAATAATGTCATAACAAACAGATGCATATTTAAAATAATCAAACTTGGGTTGCATTATTCCTCTGAATGTGTTGGATCTTGAGATCCTTCTGGATTTATGGAAAGAGATCCCTTCTCCTACAAATACCCTTTAAAGCTTAACCATTTAAACATATGTGAGTACATACCTCTGATAGCATTTGTAGGTAGTGGCACCATTTGGTAGCAGCGGTAATAATTACCAACTTTTTAAAAACTTCAAGGGTGACTGCAACTGGTACTACGGATGATACTTCAACTAATACTGCAACTGCAATTGATACTGCAATTGATACTGCAACTGATTCTGAGACTGCAACTGCAACTTAGGGTTTTATGAGGAAACCCTAATTTTTCAAACTTCAAATTTTGAAATTATGATCCAGGGGATAGATGCGCTGAGTTAAGGCGAGTAAGTTGGTGCAGTCAGATTTATGAAAATCCAAATTTTACCCCCTCAAACTTGACCAACGGATTTCTAGACTGGTGCTTCTGGTTTTCTGGTACTTTTGGTTTTCTGGTACCAGCGAAAACTAGGGTTTCACTTGCCGGTAGATTTACCCACTAAAAAGGTGTGTTGATGGTGCCAAAGAATTCTTTGGGTTAAGGCACACTTTTCTAGATGGTTTTGACATTGAAAATCTTCTTCAATAAAAATCCCTAATTTTCATGTACGACAACAATGACGTTTTTCTTCTTCTTGTGAAAAATGCTCTCTTCAACTTAGCTATGAAACCATGTTAGAGTTTAAGATATTATTAGGTTTCTTTTCAATTCACTAGATAACCATAGCATAGATAGGATCACTGAGAAATACACAATCACAAGAGACACATCATTTATCGTGGGAAACCCTCATGGGGGAGAAAACCCAGCAAAAACTTCCTTAATATAGATAGTCAATACAATGCCAAGAGAATAAACCAAACAATACAGAAAGTCCTCTCCAAAGTATGTGTCTCTCTCTCTCTCTTCCTTCTTCTCCAGCTGCAGCTCCAAACTTGCGCTCTAATGAACAAGTGAGTGAGTGAACAAATGAGGCGCTAGCCTCTCTTATTTATACAATCTGGCAGGCGCTGAACTGAGGTGTCTTTTCACTGGCAGGGCCGAATTCTCATTCTAGGTGGTTATAACCACTTTAATATATTATGGGGCCAACTTCTCATTTAGCCTATTACAATTAGGGTTTGACCAATCCGCAAAAGGGGATTTAGTCATTTACAATACCCGACATGATCAATCCACAAAAGGGAATTGATCTAATGAATAATACATCAATAATAAATAGAATACTCTTTGTAGTTACAATATTTCAACAAATGAGAGACGGTCAAAGGAGATAATCTGATAACATCAAGTGGTATCAGAAGTTAAAGTTTGTCTGTAGACAGTAGGTGAAGGAAAGCAGGGTATTGATGCTCTGTGAGAAGATTGTTGCGCATGCACAACAACGGCAAAAATTTAAACAACCAGGTGAGCTGTAAAAGAAGATGGAGATGCTCTTGGATGTAGAGTGATCCATAGGCTTGCTAGGAGGGCAGGTAGAAAGTGAAAATGGCTACTGGAGGCCATGAGCATGGTCGAAGAGAAGGCCGCAAGAATGAATGCAATCCAGAGACGAATATGGAGCTCAATGAGATAAGAGCAAGGATGGAACAACTAGCATTGAGGATGAAGCGAGAGGCAAAGGTACACTGGAGGTATGAATGTCCTTTGAACAGGAAGGAAAAATGGCATGTTCAAAAGTTGTTGGCCAGAAAGAAACAACAAGAGCTGAGAAGGTGGCTGGGGGAAATAGAAAAACTCAGTGAAACAGAGGAGGAAGAGATTCACATATATGAACTGGAAATTGGGAGACACCTCAATGATGAGGAGGAGGTGAGATCAGATGAAGATCTCATAAACTACCAGGTGGGCAGAAATGGACTTTCAAGTTGCCAGGTGGGAAATGGAAAGAGATCAGTGGATGATCTCATAAGCTGCAAGGAGAGTAGTAATGAAAGTTCCAATTTTCATGTGAGCAATGAGATGGGATTGGTTTATCTCATAGATTTCTAGGTGAAGAGAAGAGAAGACTCAAATTGCCAGGTGGGCAGAGGGAAGGAAATGAGATTGTCTGAAAGTCTCAGGAGCTCAGAAGCGGGTTCAGGTCAGCAAGGAGTGCTGATAGGTGAAGATTCATGTGGGTTTGCAGACCATGTGAATGAAGATTATGAGAAGTTAAATGCTTTCACCATCCGAGAAGAAGATCAGAGGAGCATTCTAATTATTGGAGGAATCAAGGAATTCCTACCAAATAGCCAAGTAGAGGTCAGTGCACATGATGAGAGCGCAGCAGAAGAAGAGAGACATCCAGCAGAAACTGTCAAAGAGGAAGAAATGGAGTAGACACTGATGTCTACCCCAGCAGAAGGAGAAGAGCATTCGGCAGAATGGCTCAAAATTTTCATCCAGGAAACTGAACAGGAGATGACTGTAGCACTGGAATCTGCAGCAGAGGAGGAAGCAAACAACATGGACTTTGTTGATCTGTATGAAGAATTGGAAGCCCTGGAGAGAAGGGTGATAGTGCAAAGCAAGCGCATCCAACATGCTAAGTTGGAAGCAGATGGAGGAGCATACCAGCCTCAGGAATAGATGGAAGAAGTTGGACTTGAACCAACGCAAGAGGAACTGACAGAAGGTAATTTGTCAGAGGAGGAAGTCGAGCAACAACTCAATGATGAGACTGCAGAACTGGAGTTTGCAAAAGGATGGAAAACTAATTCCACAGAAGAATAAGACATCATGAGGGATCATGATGATCTACCCACTGATAAGGAGGAAATGCAGCCAAGAAGACTGCATAAGAAGAGCCAGCTATTGGAGCAGCTAGACAGGGTGATAGAGGAGATAAGAAGGCTAATGTTGAGGTCAGCAGAAGCAGTCAACAAAGGGAAGTTGAATAGAAGAGAGCCTGTCATAGCAATAGGGAAGAAACAGGAGAAGGAGAAGTAGCAGCAGCATAGCTGGAGAAGAGTAAGAGAACAACTCCAAGGGAGAGTTTGGGATCCAGGAGGATTTCAACACTGGAGAAGAGGAGCTCATGAGAAGAAGCTCATGATTTTTCCAGTAGTGGAGTATGATGCAGGAGCATTTCTCCACCTCAACAACGCGTCAGGATTCCAACACATCAGCGCGCATTTCAAAGAAGGAGAGGCATTGACCCTCCCATATTTAAATTTGAAATATAATCCTATACGGATTCATGTTGTAAGCTTGAGTGAAAACCAAGCCATATCTCTGAACAGACAGAAGATCAAGTCGCCTTTAATGGCTGACAGGGTGATGGATCTAGGTTCAATTCAGACTAGATGGCCATTTATGAAACTCCAATGTAATAGATGAGGTTAGGTGAATAGGATAAGCTCGTAGAGCCCTCTTTTGTAAATGAGAGAGAGAAAGAGATCTTGGTAGAGAAGATGGATAGGAGAAAAAAAACTCAAGAAAGGTCTAATAGCAGAAGCAAAATTCGAGAGAAAGTTAGGTTAGGAGAAATTGAGAGAACTGGGACTCTTTTGCAGTCCAGTTTTTGTAAACATTTGTATAGACACACAGAGATAATAGAAAAGCAGTTTTTCCTGCACATGGTGTGTTTGTATGTTTGTGTTTATTGTTAAGCTTTTATATGTCATTCATGCTTTGAATGTATGAACTAGTGAAGTATTGTATAAGTTTCAATTGTTTCTCGTCTTTGAGTTTCGAGAGTAAGGAATGCACATAGTATACAAGGAATGAGTTTACAGAGGTGAGTTAACCTCGAGAAATCTTAGGAGATATATCGTTGAACCTTCATTAGCAGAAGTGCAAGGAGTGCACAGAAGGAACTCTGTGTTGAGTTCGTAAAGAGACAGAGTTACTGAACACTCTGTAAGGAGAAGCTCAGCAAGGTGTGCATCAAGCAAGGAGAACGCCAGGAGGGCGAGAGGAATTTGTTTTCAAGAAATCTTTCGGATCTGAGTTTGACGAAATCCCAGAAACACAAGGAATGCGTGGGAGATCGAAATCTTCGGGGAGATCAAGCTCAGAAGGGATAACACAAGGAATGTGTGGGTGACGGACTTATTCTAAGTCCTAAAAATCAGAAGAGATAACACTTTCAAGAGCGTAAGAGAGACTATCTCAAGATAGTCGGGTTCGCAGGAGAAAGTTCAAAGACCGAAACCTTTGAACACTGACAAAAATATTCCAAGGCGGAAGAAGTCAAAAGCTCAGGAGGAGGAGCGACAACAATCGTCAAATCGGTTGTGGAAACGAGCCTGGATTGTTAGATCTACATCCAGCGAACAGAGGAAGCGCAAAGGAGAGGAACGGATCCCATTCGTTGGATCCGAGCACAAAGGACAGCAACCGTTCGATCAAGGTAAAGTGCACAAACATTAACTCTTATGGGTGCATAGGAGAGTGGACTCATCAAAGTCCCGAAATCCCGAAGTGAACAGGGACCATCCATCATCTAGGGCGACAGGTGGCGCGAGATCCACAACTGTGGAAGTTTGTGGACAAGGAGGAGGTGAAACAGCCGAAACAAACCTCAGTCGTCGGCTGCCAAGAGACGTGTGTCAAAAGATCTGAGATTTCGGGGGATATCACTTCGGGGAAAACTCAACTGCGGAGTGTGACAAACTCTCGAAGCCCCGAAGGCCGAAGTAAATCATAGCCATTCATTGTGGAGGACACATGGAGGAAGATCGTGTATTTTGGGTGAAATCACTCCAGGAGAACGCGAAGGAGAAGGGTTTGAAATCACCGAAGCCTGAACAGTCGAAGCGGACGATAGCCATTGATCTGGGTTGGACAGGTGTCACCAGATCGTGAACTTCGGAGGATCGTACTCCGGGGTTTTTGGAAAGTTGAGTTTCGGAAAGTTCCGAAGCGCCAAAGCCCGAAGCATTCAAGGTCGTAGATCCCAAAGGAGAGAAACGTGGATCGTTAATCTGCGAGGAGACACGTGGAGGACGGAGATTCACTCTGTTGGACAATCGTTGGATCAGGGAGGACATGTGTCAGAGGATCCGACACTCTGGAAGGATTCACTCTGGAGATTTTAGGTTGTTGAGATTTGAAATTGCTTAAGGCCGAAGTCCCGAAGCAAACGACAACCGTTGATTTGAAAGTGGACGCGTGGCGCCAAATCTACAACTCCGGGTACGGAACATTTTGAAGGAAAGAAGAGGGTGAAAGCGTCAAAATCACGAAGGAGATCTCGATCATTGATCGAGGAGGAGGTCGAAGGACTGTCGATATGGCAAGAGGAGGCCAAAGTCCCAAAGCGGGAGCAGAACCTTCGGTTGAAGAGGACGCGTGGTAGACGATCTGCCATTTCGGAGGAATCTCACCGAAAGGAATGAGAATTTGAGAATTGAAAGTCCTGAAGGCCGGACTCACGGAGGAGATCATGGCCGTAGATTAAGGGGGACAGGTGTCGATAAATCTTCTACTCTGGAATATTGTCACACAGAGAAAACCAAAGTTTGAGAGTTGAAACTCCCGAAGGGCGGAGAGCCGAAATCAACAACAACCATTGATTCAAACGAGAGAGACGTGTCGACAGATCATGGAGATCTGGGATCAAGCGTGGAAGGAGGATAAATAGCAGTCGTTGATCACAGGTCATCACCAAAGGCAAGATATCGATGGATGAGAAGGATTGTGGGGCCAGGACATGCTCGGACGTTAATTTTCCTTGAGCGGGCCGCAATTGGAACCACGGTTTTGATAAAGAGATACGTGGCAGTTGGAGGTGAATTGTGGGGCGAAAAGTGGGTTGGTCCAAAACCATTTTTTTCCGTGCCCGCAATCACGTGTTTGTGCAAGGTCATAGTCCAGGGGCATATGTAGGAAGGGGCTAGTGAAAAGGAGCTAGCACCTGCAAAGTGAAGAGCACCCTGAGCACGTAAACGAGGGTGTGGGTATCACAAGACCTGCGCCTGAGAAGAAAAGGGGCCTGTGTATAATTAATTTGGGTTCAAAGGGGAACCCGAAGAGTCGATCTTACTCAGAAGGAAGAAAAGATCCAGAGACCCGGAGGTCGCAAAACCCCGGGAGGGGAGGGGCGCTGCATCACACTTGTTTGTCCAAAAATTCTTTCTATGCATAGGAATAACATATATTTTACTATCTCTATCAAGTTTAATCAGATCAAATCTTATTTCTTCTAGTCGTGCCCTAGTTTTCAGACTAGGACAAGATCTATCAAACATACCTAGATTCATACTTTTGAAGCAAAAATTTCCACTTATCTTACATTTATCAGAGCACAAAGCTTTAAAATCATACCTCTTTTCTTCAGATCCGGTTCCCTTCTTAGCACAGAGCTTCACAAGTCAAGTAGAATACTGTGCACTACAGCAACAGGTCTACGCACATAGATTTTTCTTTTTTTTTTCAATTCCCAACAATCACAGTTTCAGTCCCGACAACGGAACCATTTGTTGGCACACAGGGGCAGACCCAGGTTTCAATGCTTCAACATCGCACCAAAAAAACCCTAACTACTGGCCCTTTCTGCAACACTTGCGAAGCAGATGAAGTCTCACTTGAGGTAGAGGCAGGGGGGTTGCAAGACTCAAGTGTCTACAACCTAGTTGGGACACAGATCTGTGATTACAACATTTTAACAAAGCACTTAGCCAATAATATGCATTAGTCTTTATCCTTTATTCACATCACAGGTTATACCATAGATCTAGATCGACGCAGTAATAACCAAGATCTAATACTTTCATTCACTTAGCACATCACATTAACTCAAATCTAGCATTCATTCACATTATTAAGCACTAAGCTACTACATCAGATGCATTCATCAATCAACACTAAGCAAAGAGAAACATAAACACCATGAACACATTGCACAAAGCACAATAACACAGGATATACGTGGTTCACCCCAGTGTGGGGCTACGTCCACCAACTCTTCTTCTCTTCTTTATTAGTCTCCTTCAATCTTCTTACATGCACAAAGCCACAAAGCCAACTCCGCATAGGACAGGAAATCCGCGCGCACCTCGTTAGATCCTCCTTCCCCAAGTTGGATCAAAGCACAAAGCCTTACACAGTCTGTATGCACCAAACACTTACAAAACACTTGCACTTAGCTCTGCAAACCTTAACACATCTTCTTGCACATAACTATCATTAGCACTAAGCCATCGGCCTACTAGGTCTACTTCTTACATCGCCTAGCTACTTATTTATACATTACAAAAAAGGCCTAAACATAGGTAAGACCCATGGACCGACATTCCATACCTGTTACATAAACCCTAAAAGCCCGCAAAATGGGCGGAATCTCGCTATCTCCACTTCGTCTGTGCGCTTCGTCTTCGACTAGCCTGTCGAAGTCCCAAAAATGGTCAAACATGACCAAGGTTCTCCCAAAACTTGGTCGAGGGCCAACAAATGGCACATGGACGTTTTGAAGGAATCATGAAGGAAATGATTTTATTGCTTGATATATGGCTTTGGGAAGCCCCTCCACTCTCCTCCATCACCAACAACCTCGTCTTTGTACCAAATGTCCCCTAAAGGGGTGACTTCCTTCTAAATTAGGGTTTTATTATGTGCAAAAGTGAATTTTAAATGAATTACTTTGTTATGGGGAAAGATTAGGATTGTTGATCCCTAGTCTTGTGGTTTACCCCTAAATATGTGGACAAGTCACCTTGGTGACATTTTGTATAAATAAGAGATCATATGATCTCATTTTAACATAACTCTCCCTCTTGTGAGAAGACATTGGTCTGAAATTTTTGCTACCTTCGGCAAATTATGTCTTTTATGCTCTTGTTTATGGTTATATTTTGGTGAATGGTTGATGGAAGTGATGTGCTAGCCTTGGAAGGCTTCTCTCTTGCTATTGTGGTGGATTATCTTAGTATTTTTCCTTGAATTGGTATGGTCTTTACTTCTATGCTATCATTTGTTTCAAGTCAAGGTTATTTTGCTAGGAGCTAGGTGGGAAGTATAAGGGCATACACCCCCACCATAGTCTTCATCATTTTATGCTTCATATTATTGATTAAACAAGGGTTTGCTAAGAGAAGTATAAGGGCATAGACCCTCTTAGCTTAAACCCTAACTAGAGAAACTTGCCTTGGGGAGTAAGAGGGTTTACACCCCCAAGGAGGTAGCTTCTCTAAGCTCTTTCTTTGCAGGACCCCATTACCCCAATCATTAAGAGCACTAGTCATTTATTATTGCATTGGAGATAGAAAATTGTTGCCTTGGGAAACGTGATTTTGCGAATTTTAAATCTATCTCTTTTGGAAAGTTTTCTTTGAGGCCTTGGCTCTCTTGTCTCATTGAGGCATCCTCTTTCTCCCACAAGTTTGTTTGATGCACTAACTTGTTTCCTACAGCCATAAGGCTCCAGAAAACCCTAACCGTAGACCACTAATATCTCACAAACTAACCCTAAGAAATCCCCCAAAATTCACTCACCTAATCTACTAATTAGGGCACACCTTTTAGGCTAATTGGGGGTACATTTTGATGGTTGATTTTGTTGTTGTATTCCTTTGAATGCTACAGCTATAGGGTTGATAATTTACTACAGAAAATCACTATAACAGCCCCCTTATTTGCTCTCAAAGTACTTCACATAATTCATAGTCAATTGCTAGTTTTGCTTTGACATTTGTTAACTAGTTTTGCATTTACTTTATGCTGATTTAGATATCTTTATTTGCTGATATACATTAGTTACTAACTGCTGTTGTTAGGAACAACAAGCTTCACTTACTTGTCCACTTGATTATATTGCAACATATGTTTGTTTTTCTTGTGTCTCGGGCAGATATTTCACACTTGGCGGGTCACTCAACCTACTTGGCAACCCTTGAACCTTCTCAAGACCACATTCCAAGACCTTCATACCATTTAGACTTCATCTTCATCTTCATCCGTCTTCATCCCTTTCCCCCTAGGGTCACCGGGATTCCTCCCTTGAAGTGATTACCTCACCTCTAAAGTGACGGGGTCACCTGCCTAAGATGACAGTGGTTAGGTGACCTCTTAGTTGTCGCCATTTAGTGGTTGGGTCAAGCTTTGCCCAACCTACAACTTGTGCGATAACAGACTTATTATTAAATTCTTGCCAAAAGTTCATCCTAGATCCTTATAGCATGTGTTCCCGTCATCGATCCTTACAAATTCTATTATGTCCACTTCAACAACAAGTTGACTCGATTGCAAAGCAAGAAGCTCACGCATACTTTACAACTAGTGCTTTACAGTCCCGGCACTTGTCTTGACTCTTTAGTAAAACCCTGTACATGAACAATATAGGCACCAGTTGTTATTAATGGCATGCACGGTAGCGTGACAGTAGCGTGACATACCCACTAGAGTTTGCTTATGTATATGTTGACAGATTCAGTAGCGGCCTAACTTCTTATGCTTGCATCTGTTTGATGATACCTTGGGTAGGAAGTCCGTATCATAGTTGAAACAAAGGGCTTGCATGGAAAGCTAACATTTGCATTCTGTTTAATATCTCATTCACAAAATGTACAAAAACCTTTGGAAAATGTGATATGATACATTCCATGGAAAGTTTAGCATTGTTTAGGGAAATACAAGGATATTTTTAAATGTTATTTAGCTAGTGACGTTAGCATTCACTGCTTTATGGAGTTTCCAATGTCAAAATTATGCTGACATTCTTTAACGTTGTAAATACCTGAATTTTCAATGCGAAAATGAACATAGTATAGACAAGTATGACAATATTACACAAAATTTAGAAGCAATGATATTCTTCTGAAAAACAATGTACTTATTGTATCCTGCATAGAAATCTTACATTGTCAAGTGGAGACACGTTTGGGTCCAACACCAAAAAGAAAGTTCCATGAATAATATTTACAATTGATATTGCGGAATTCCTATAAAATGCATATATTATGTTTCCCAGTTTAGTAGGTACTACATGTAAACTAGTAGATATTTATTGTTTTTAAACAAGAAAATTATATAAAATTTCTGAGTTACAAGCTGCCCCAGCTATACCTGTAGGCATTGAAGACTGATAGGCCCATGCAATAGCCAAATAAGATTTTGAGATCTTTATACTCATTCTTTACTAGATTTCTACTTTAGGTCTGATTTTTGGATTTGAGAACTTGATGCAGATAGCTTAATACAAGGTATTCCTTGCTTTAAAACTAGGCTAAATTGAATATTCCTTGCTAGGATCTTTTATTTGACAACAAAAGCAAGAATGTATATAGCTTGGCTGCCTCAAATTCAAAACTAAATTTGACTGATATACCACTTTTAGAACATGATGAAATAGTATGGATGTTCATTCAGCTGGAAGCTGCACATGTGGGAAGATCCTTCTCGTAGCAGGGTGTAGTCCTCATAATAGGATTTCTATCAAAAAAATTTGTCGGTTTGAGATCAAAACTTGATGACACTGTTGGCATGATTGGGTAGTCCTCTTGGCAAGGGAGATGATGGAAGCCCAATGTGTACCAAATCACAATGTCTTTATTCTCAATAGGACGGTCCCTGACAGAGACAATATTATCATAAGTTTTATAACAGTATAATTGCCGAATTAAGTTAATGCTGCTCTAGGTACTTTGACTGTGATGTTTAATTTCGAACATTCTAGAAATGTTTGAAAAGGAATTCTTAGACTTCAAGCTCAGTTTCAGAAAGCAATCAAATTATCATTTTATGTGAACAAACTGATATAGAGAACCTTTCATGAGATCGCATAAACCTGCTCACCTGTCAGACCAGACAGCCAGAGTATCATCACCTTTGCTTTGGTAAACATATTGCCCACCTGCCCATTCCTCGCTTCTGTTATATGGAGTGACCCATATCTGATGAACACAAATTCTTTGTCAGAATTTAGTCCAGAATGAAATATGAAGAATTACATGAACCCCTATAACTTCAGTTTTGATTTTCAAAAACGAAGAAGAGATATGATCAATCCACTAGGCACACTTTCATGTTTTAAAATTTACATAATGTGGATGACCCCCTTTATGTCAATGGATCCAGAATTTGTGACTAGTTTCATGTGTATGGTTTGATTCTAAAAGGGCTTAAAACAGGAAAAACCATAAAATGGGTATTAACTTTTAAGCAAATTTCACTTCACTGATAGGTGTGGCAAAGAGACAAAAATTGAAGTCATCCAAATCCAAACCTGGTTGTTAGTAAAGGCCGCTCGGAGTTGGGGAGGATCGTCGTGATCAAGCAAGCTTGCAGCAGTGGCCCCAGGAACAAGTTTATATCCCACTGGATTGCCAATATTTGTCTTCCTTGATGGATTGATCACATGAAACTCAGCTGGTTGATAGAGGCTCAGCTTAATTTGGGCATCCTTCTCTGTTTGTGCTATGTGTTTCTCTGCTTTCCAAAAACTTTTTCTTGGAGTTGGTCCATTCTTCACTGTTTTCTTGGCCATCTCGACCTGAACAAATGAGTTGTCTTTACCATCAATATCCATGTCCAGATAGAAAGTAATATAATGGTCATGGCTTACACCGATTATATTCTCAGCCAGTAAAGTTCCATGAAGTTCATCTGTGGAGCTGATATGGTCAACATTCTCATATTTTGTACCTTTGATCATCAAAATCCCACTTAGTCCAACCTGTGTGCAACAGAAGATGGTAAAATGATTTGCCTCCTAAGTTCTAACCTACCTTTGAATAAAAGCAACTTGCCGAGTTGTTTATTCAAGGAAAGGCTTCAAATTTTTCTACCTTGGCTCGGATAAGACCATCAGTCTGAAATTCCCAATCCACAATATAATCATAGTTGCCAACAGATGCTGCCATGCGGACTACTAAGGTCACCTTTGGTCTGACTTCTCGAATCTGTGGCATGATAGATTTCAAATATTCATGAATTAGAAATACAAACAAAATACCAGTGTAATCAAAAGTGCCCAATGTTGTCCATGTCTACCATATATTGTCCATGCTTAATTTCTTATGGAGATAGGAAGCACAAATATGAACAGCCAGACACAAAGTATATATCAAGTCATAGTGTATATGTACAGATTTATTACCACCTTACGTTCTTGTCTGTGCATGCAGAATGGGTACCACTTGGAACAATTCCTAATCATGTGGATCAACAAAATTTGACTTGTTTATGGAAAAATAAGGGCCTACACAAAGCAAGACTACACGAAGAGAAAATTTTGACTTTGAGTTGATGAAACTTGGGATTCTAATGCATGCCCTGCACTTCTTACGTCCCCCACCTTTTACGAGAAAATTTTGACTTTGACTTGATGAAACTTGGGGTTCTAATGCATGCCCTGCACTTCTTACGTCCCCCACCTTTTACCATTGCTCAAGGGTTACCAACCAGATATCAAGAATGCAACTGTTAGATCTTGCTAATTCTGGTAACTATGGGAATCCTACAGATTGCCTCCCAAACAGTCTGCTACACACAAAACAACCTGATAAATAATCTGATTTACCCATAATTTTTCAAGGATATCTACCAATGGATGATATGTTAAAACCAAGATAGATATCAGCGAAGCTGCAAGTCCCTGTGTAAAGGCAATGAGATCTGTGAAAACTGGGTAATGATAAAAAAAGATTGAAAGCTTATTTATGTTAGATTCCTAATGAAGAAAAATGCAGAAACGTAATGGAAATAACTTAAGCAATCAGGAAACCATGATGAACAGAGATAAATAGAATATTTGCAGAAAAGGTATACTCTATATCCTCCAATCCTATATCATACCCTATATCATTCAATCCTGAAAAACATTCATGTCCGTCAACTATAGAAATATCTCCAATCAAGTACGGTTGTACTTGTGTATAAATCCGTCGATAAGAATGCTCCAATAAATTGGCTTCCAAACTCCAACGCCAATTCCCTAACCATTCAAAATGAATATGTTTCCGCTTGCTCTTCTGACACCTTACTGAGAGGTGATTTGTCTTCCCACAAAATCTGCATGGGTGAAGATCAAAACAGTTTGACTTATCATGGCCAAACCACTGAGAGTGTTTGCACTGTATGGGTTCTTTATCTGACCAATTATACAAATCTAGAATACTTGTAGAAACATCAACATCCTCGTCATCATTATCAACAATATCTTGTACCTATTCCTCAAGCTGTGTCTTTTGATCATCATTCAGAAAGCCTCCACTTACAAAGCAAACAGGTTCCCAATAATTAGGAATATGAAAAAGGTTGTCAGCATCCTTTTCATATCCTAGTCCATATCGATTTCGTTTAAAGCGTAATTCTTCCCATGGTCGAACAATTCTAATTTCTTTGCCACATTTATCCGCAACTTTTTCTGACATAGGGACTTCATCCAATGCATCTTCATGTTTATGAGTGTCATCACTAGTCAACTAAGCGTCTTCATTATTTTCATCCTTGATGTCATTTAGTTTGTTGAAATTACATTGTTGGTGTCAAAGGAGATTTAACTCATCAGATAACATTTTTTTTTTAAGTTTGAACATATCAACTTTCTTGTGCATTACTTGTAAACAAGTAATCACTGTACTGAGAGTGCACTTGTTTATTGCAATTGTAGATTCCGTAGTTGAGTTAATTAATGTGTGCAATATTGTAAATATTTCTTCAATTCTTACCATTATGCAGAATATGGAAGAGAGTTGTTTGTATGTTGATGCCACAAAATTCAATTATGTATCATGTTGTGCATGCCAAGAGCGATTGTCCATTGCATGAATGCCAAAAACTACAGGATAACCAATGACTTAGACGCACACAAAGATCCTAAGAACCACTTATTCAATTTCAGGTGGGTCAAGGGCGCAAAGACAAATATACAATTTGATTATGTAGGATGATCCCCTATAACTCCTTTTACAAACTTTAAAAAAAACCCTTATAACACCTTTACATGTTCAAGGAAAAATAAAAACCCTTATAACTCCAATTTCAAACAATTTGGTAAGCATTCTTATAACTCCTTATGTTGGAATTTTCGCATCATCACCCAAACTAGGGATATTGAAAATATGTTATTTAAAGTATCACCTCATAAAGATTAACTTTAAAATTAATTCCCAAACTCTCTCACTTATTTAACATTAATAAAATTGGAATTTGATGTGACTTTATAGCTACTCTTTCCAAGATTTGACTTTCTTTAAAGCGATGTCCTTTTCCTTTGATGTATAAGGTAATAAAAATTAAAGCATTACCTCAAATTCTTTTCTGCATCATTCATTTCCAACAAATCATCGTTCAAGACGATCTTCAGATTCTATGAGAAATCTGGCACCCTCATTATTTATTTACATTCCAGAAACAAATCCGTCCAGAAAATTCCAGGTCCTTACTCATCACCAAGGAGGCCTTATGTTGTTAAATATAATGTAACCTCAACAGTCTGACTGTACACTGCCAGCTGTACTGGACAGTTGTACTTTCTATTTTTGTCTTGCTTGAGCATATTTAGCTCAGCCATCTCCCATTGCATTGTATCTTCTTCTAACAATATCTTCTTCATACATTCCAATATACTATTCTATTCTTTCTCTCTGCATTTCTCTGCATTTCTCTTTACTTCACAATTTATCATGGTATCAGAGCTTCAGCTGTAAGCCTCTTCACACAGTCCGGAGAGCAACTCGATCCTCACAGCGCAGAGCTTCACGGATCTTGAGAGCACGCGACATAGTCTCTTTCACAAGGTTTGGAGAGCCGTCCGTCATACTCTCGAAAGAACCTCGCAGGAAACCTCCACGAGGAAGCAGAACGTCTCACGTTCAAAAGATCAACGTAGGAAGCTTGCAGAGGTTGCAGAGCGTACTACTCTCGAAAGAACGAGGAAGCAGAGACCGAGAAAGAAGAAACTTTAAAGTTTCTTGAACAATTTTTCAAGAATCGTCAAAGATTGACGTAGAAGAGCTGCAGAACGGAAGAACGTTTAAAGAACTCTTGAAGAATTCGTTCGAATTCGTTAAAGATTCCTGCAGAAGGCAGAAACGTTGAAGATTTCACGGACATTAGTTCAAATTCGTGGAAGATTGTTAAAGAAAGAAGAAGCGTTTAAAGAATTGCAAGAATTCTTCAAATCTATCAAAGATTTTAGCAGTGAACAGAGAACTCGTGAAGTTCTTTCAATCTTTGAAAGATTCACCAATTCTTTCTTCCGCAGGAGGAAATTTCGACAAAATTCGACAAAGATCGCGTCAAACATGCAAGGAACAGCCATTGCGGCCATAAGAGTCGTCCTGCCAACGGATCCAGAGCGGGAAACCAGTTCAAAAGGGACGAGGAGAGCACGGAAAAGGCGAAAGCATTTCAGCCGTCAGATCTTGCGCAAAGGACCAACAGCAGTTGAATCAGCAAGAAGGTGCACGAGGTTTAGTCCTCTGCAGCGCCAAGGAGAAATTTTCGACTTGTGAAGTCGCGAAATCCTGACATCATCTGGACCGTCCATCAAGAGACACGTGGCAAGATCTCGGCATTTCGTGACTCGCATGTGTAAAGGTCAGAAGACTGCCGTGAGAATTCGCGAATCGCGAAATCACGAGTCATTCTGGACCATTGGATCAAGAAAGATCATGAGCCATCGATCTTATCTCGTCGCAATATCGGGAATCGAGAGTTGGAAGAACAAAGGTGATTGCACACCAAAAACTCCGATACGTGATATCGTGAAATCCCGAGAGGACCTGTGAGTCGTTCATCTCAGAGGACAAGTGGCAGCAAATCCAGGCCATCACTCCATCGACATTTCGGAGTTCGGGATATCAGAGGTCTCGTTAACAAAAGACACTCCACGGCGAAACTCGCGAAATCGCGATTCACGATATCGCGATAAGATCACAGCCATCCATCTCAGAGGACAGGTGGCAGCAGATCAACGCATCGTCACATCGGCATATCGGAGTTCGCGGTTTTGAAAGACCGTCGCAACAAGACTTCGAAACTCGCGAAATCGCGATACACGAAATAGCGATAAAGTCTCAGCCGTCCATTTGACCGGACACGTGGCGAACATCGAGGAAACCGTCGACGTTTCGTTATCCGAGGATTCAAGTTGACAGAGAAATTGTGTCAACAGAGCATCGCAAGTCGCGATATCCCGAGGTTGAATCAGAACCGTCCATTTTTCGGGGACGCATGGCATAAATCCGAGGGCTCGTGAAAAGTCCCGACAGGGCAGAGTCCATCGGCACATCGGGATTCGGCAAATCGCGAATCCTGAGGATAAGAAGCACGAGCATTTCGGAACTCCGAAGTCCGAAATCCCGACAGGAGGTAAACTCTGTCGTGGGGCCCAGCTGACGTCATCTCGTCAAAATCGTGGGATCGGGAATCTCCACGGTAAAATTCCCGACGCAGATTTGGACCGTCCATCTATTAGGACGCGTGGAGGTGATTAAAGCAATCACGAAATTTCCCGAAAGGAAAGCGCCATCGGTAAATCAGAGATCGGGGAATCGAGGAGTCAGAAGAACTCGTCATCAAAACTCGCAAAATCCCATTTCGCAATATCCCGATAAGATCTGGATCATCAGATCACACAAGATCTGGACCGTTGAATTGTCCAAAGGCAATTTTTCGTATTTCGGCGATTTGAAAGACAAAGAACGGGAAAAGCCCGTAGCGCTTTACCATCAAGGCGCGTGGTCACATTGCAAGGTGACATAGGCCAATTCAAGGCCGATAAGCTCTTTTCGGCCATCGACACATCGGCGTTTCGGCCATCGGAGGTAAATACAAACTTTCCCTCTATATTTTTTCTGCAAATTTTTTTTGTATGGCGTCGTCTAGCAATTTAGGACCAACTCAGGGTCCGATTCTACTAGGAAAGAATTATGAGTTCTGGTCTCTTCGGATGAGATCGTTCTTGCAAGCACAAGAGTGTTGGGAACCAGTGGATCTTGGATATGTGGAACCAGATCCAGCCGCCCTCACTGCCATGACAAATCTGCAGCAAATTTCTCAGGCAACACTGAGGAACAAAGAAAATAAAGCCAAATTCTGGATTCAAAATTCTGTGGATGACTCGATTTTCTCAAAAATCACAGGCGCTGGTACTTCAAAACAGGCCTGGGACATCCTTAAATCTTCCTACCAAGGAAAT
>ML791572.1:143517-165271 GCA_009831015.1 Picea engelmannii | reverse complement strand
CTGATTGGTGAAACCATCACTGATCAACGAATTGTTGAGAAAATTCTCAGAAGTCTACCCACGAAATTTGAAATGGTTGTAACAGCAATCCTTGAATCCAAGGATCTGTCAAGATTTTCAACAGATGAATTAATTGGTTCTCTAGTGACACATGAGACCAGACTGCATCTTACAGATGAATCAATCTCCAATGCTTTCAAAACTCAATTCTCCTTCAGCAGAGGGAGAGGCAGAGGAAAAAGCAGAGGTCACCAAGGAAGAGGGATCAATCAAAGTAACTCTCACTTCAGTGGAGGTAACAGACAACAGTATCCGAATCAAAATTTCCAAGGTCAAAGGCAACAACAACATCATCAACATCAGAATTTCCAGCCTCAAAGAGGCAGAGGGAGACGATCAAATGACAAAACAAGCATACAATGCTATTACTGCAAAAAGTATGGGCACTATGAATCTGAATGCAGGAAGAAGCAAGCAGATCAGCTCTCAGGAAGAGCACATGTGTCAAATCATACGGGAGACACCTCAAGAGGTATGTTTCTCTCATGCCACAAAACTGAACAACAACCTAAAGATCTCTGGTTACACAGGCAGTGATTTTGCAGGCAGCCTAGATGACAGGAAAAGCACATCAGGACATGTTTTTCAACTGGGCACAAACCTGATTTCATGGGCATCAAAGAAGCAGCCAATTGTATCAATATCTTCTGCAGAGGCAGAGTATGTAGCTGCTACCTCAGCTTCATGTCAAGCTGTATGGCTGAGAAGAATATTGAAAGATATGTCACATACAGAAAAGGATCCAACTCCTATTTTCTGTGACAATACATCAACAATTGCTTTATCCAAGAACCATGTGTTTCACAAGAAAAGTAAACACATTGACACTCGGTTTCATTTCATACGCGAGCTAGTCAATAATGGGGATATTGCACTACAATTTTGTGGTTCTCGAGATCAACTTGCTGATATCTTTACAAAGCCACTAGGAAAGTCAGTTTTTTATTTTCAGAGACAGCACTTAGGCATAGTCAGTGCTGATGATTGTAACTGTTGAGTTTAAGAGGGAGTGTTAAATATAATGTAACCTCAACAATCTGACTGTACATTGCCAGCTGTACTGGACAGTTGTACTTTCTATTTTTGTCTTGCTTGAGCCTATTTAGCTCAGCCATCTCCCATTGCATTGTATCTTCTTCTAACAATATCTTCTTCATACATTCCAATATACTATTCTATTCTTTCTCTCTGCATTTCTCTGCATTTCTCTTTACTTCACAATTTATCATATGTGTCCTCTCTTCGAAACTCAATGATGGTTTATTGCAAGCCTTCCAATGCTGAGATATGGTGGTGCCCTTTAGCATCAATAATCGATGCAACAGACTTGGAAATTTCTTCTGCTTCAGTTCCTTGTGAATGATAGCTTCAAGAGAAATGCAAAATTCTGGAACTCACAACCGAATTTTTCAACGCCTTCTTTTAAAAATAAATAAACATTTCTAACTACTCCAAGAGATCAATATTAGCAATAACAACCATTTGGCATCAGCTTTGAACTATTCCTCAAAAATTTATATGCCATGGTCTATTCCTTTTTTAATGCCAAAAATAAATCTTACTTTCATCTTTAAAAATTAAAATAAATCTCACATACCCTATCTTCATCAGATTGACGATTTTCGATTATCTTCATCATATCTTCGGTTATATATGTTTTCTCGATTTCCCATATTATCACGTTTCCCACTGACCGTATTCTTCTTGTATACAGTGATTCTTCTTACCTTGTCTCCTGGATTTTCTCTTGAAACACCTTGATCACAGGCTTAACACTCGTATTTTCTTTCTTCTATCACTCCACGCGATTATTCCTTGCTGACCGTGAATATTCCGTGTGAGCTTGACCCTTTATGGCTGGAGAAGCCTTCACTTCACGGCCTGTGCAATCGGTCGGGCCTTCACAAAACCCTCGGCTCTTTCTACATTCTTTACTGTGCCTCACACGGTTTCCTCTCTGCAATGTTGTCTTTCATAGGCTCTTGGACAGTACACATAACCAAACCTACTTTCCTTGGTTGCGTCTGTCTCTCTCCACGCACACAAGACTTCACGGTTTTCAATAGGAAACATTTACTCACCAATCGCTTCTTCTTCATCTACCATGGTACTACCAGGAACTAAAAACTATAATGTTAGGCTCATATTATAAACTACTAGGCTCATAAGATCAATATCATGCTCTGATACCACTGTTAGATTCATAATGAAGAAAAATGCAGAAACATAATGGAAATAACTGAAGCAATCAGGAAACCATGATGAACAGAGATAAATAGAATATTGGCAAAAAAAGCATACTCTATAATCATTAATGAGTGAATAATCATGTACATAGACGTACATGTATAATACAAAAATACCATAATTGTCATGTAACTATATACCAATTAGGTAAACTAACGAACTATGATTAGAGTTTTTAACAATTTAAAGAACTCGGAAAAATGGAGCACTGAATAGTATCGAGGTTGTAGATGAGGAGCTATCAAATTGTAACACTGAAGACACAAATATCGTCGAGCGTGGATGTCTCTTCGCAGCGACGGTGAAGGAAGGTTCAGATGGAGATGTCAGAGGGTCCGTACGTGGCAATATTAGATGATTTGACAGTCTCAATAACGCATCCTTAAAACTTCGTTTACAGTCAAAGAAAGTGTGATGGAGTGGAGTTGATGGTGATTTACGTACATCACTGAAATGTCAGTGGTTTGTGCCTCTCCAAATCTCATCAGGATCTCATAAAGGCTGTAAAATCTAGCATTATGGTTGTTTCTTTTGAGACATGATTAATAAAGATTGGATTCTTATAATTAGTAAATTTATGATACTATTATAATATCAAACTTTCTCAGCAGGATTTGAAAGAAATTGCTGGTGGTTCACTGACTGTCAGTTGACGAAGTTTTCTAAGCAGGATTTGAAAGAAATTGTTGGTGGTTCACTGTCAGTTGACGAAGTTGCAGGTCTTCAAACTTATATATTCATTCATTATAAGTCAGGGAAATTTGCAGATATCTCACAGAAATGATATTCTGGATAATTGCTTGTGCAGAAATATCTACCAATAAATTATTGATAGGATTTCCTTAGTTATAAATTTAGATGTGTAGAGCAATGTTGCACTTATTTTTATCATTAATTTATAGCCCAGGTCCAAAATGAAATTATTGGTAATAGGGAAAATATAAAAAACTATCGAGAAATTTTAAAAAATATAAAAGTAATTTTTTTTTTTCAATCTTTTAAACTTTTAAAGCAACATTAACATCAAACAAACACATTGTCACATAAATATGAAAATAAAACTGCAATATAAGATGTTAAGTGGTCCATCAAACATAGAAATATTATATTTTAATGAAAAAATTATATTTTAAAGATTTGAAACCATGATTCCAAAAAATTATTGAAATTTTGAGAAAACATAATGGATGAATGAGCAAGAACATTTAAATGACAAGCAATGTTCCACTATTAGGATCCTCATCATTAGTATCACCCTTTGCCTCTTGTCTAACCTTTGCTTCTACCTAGATCCTCTAGGGACATCACTCAACACCGCCCTATTCTGATGAAATTGCCTAATCCAAGCCTTATAATATGATAGAAAAAGATTAACATGTTTAATCAATGATTTTTGGTTTGAATAAAGGGTACATTTTTGCTAAGTTCATAACAAAAGAGTTCAACAATCAATACCACCAACATCAAGTTACATAACAAGATTGGTTCTCTTGATTAAATGTCAATCCCATACCCTCATACGTGAGAAAGCTCGGCGAGGTTGAAACCACTCTCAAACATCCTGAAACAATTAATGGTAATGTTAAAAATTTAAGTAAAATGATAAAAAGGAAAGAATTTAACATTATCATTAATTGGGGTCCAAATTTGAAAACACTTGCTCAATCCCTAACTCACTTTTGCAAAATGAGGATTAAAGACAAAAAAAAATTGATTATAATGTGGATATTGATGTAGTAGGGCAATAATTTCAGAACTATTGTGATTTATCGCCATAAATACCAGCGCGATAATTCCAATATTATCGCGATACGTGTAGACTCTAGAGTTACACTAGTGGGGGCATTGTTAAGTTTGCTCATAGACTTCTTTTTTCTTTTTGTAATAGTTTTTGGTTAATGAAAAAGCTAAATTTTATCTGAATTGATGTACAAACGTTTGGATTGTTAAGTTATTTATGGCATAATTCTTTTTTTAATGAATATATTATAAGTACATCATAGGACTGAATGGATATATTATAAGTACAACATAGGACTGAGAAAGATTTTACTCCATGGGACTGAGTAAAGGCAAGTTGTTTCAATTGTCAACTACATGTCCTAATATCCATTTTCATTACACCCTGTTACAATTAGATCACAAATATCCTGGACTGTCTTGATATAATGTAATTTCCAAGTGATTAACTACACAGATTATCTGGTGCCAAGCAATTGGTTAGATCTATCCCCATACCTAAAAACTTTATGCTCATTGTATGAATTTACTAATGATGCTAGAGTAGAAGCTAATTAACTCCACAAAATCTAATTAGTTCTTTCAGTTGCCAGGATTTTCTAAAATATAGTATCTGTCTTAATAGGATACATCATACAGTTCTAATCCGAGAAACAATCGCATCTCTATCATTTTGCCTGACTTGCAACTAATTTAGCATAAGTGATGGATATGCTCACTTTTGATTATATTAGATTGTTGTTTTCTTAATATAACAAATTTTCTGTAGAATAAGTGAATTGTAGTGCCGTGTCCATTGTTCTTAGGAGTAAAAGGGTTGATATTGTCTTTGTAACTGTATAATATGATGGGAAATTAGACTTGTTTGATCTTCACGAACCTTGAAAATCAACTCCATGAGTACCATAAACTGTATTTAAAGTTTAGGCAGATTAAACATAGAATAGGTTAACAATATGAAGTATGATTCAAACTATGGGAACATAAGACATTTACAAGCACAACATTTCCAACTGAGCATTTGTGAGAAAGTACAGACTCGGTATAATTCACAGAAATTGTTTCACGTCCTTGATGCACGGACACTAAAAAAGGTAGAAGACTGAATGGAAAATGAATTAAATTCTCAATTTGTATCTACAGTGACCTGCCAGTGCACTGTTTGAGCTACCACAGGTAAAACTTTAACAGTGACCTGGCAGTGGGCACTAGGACATCTGATGCAAGAGCATCATTGGCAAGCACGCAGAACCAGGACCACTCAACACGTGAGAGTTATTCCAGAACTTCAACGTTGGCAGTTGCAGCCAATTTTGAAATCCGCCTTAACTCAGCGCCGGAATTTACCTTTGGAGGCACGCTTGAGCCAGTGCCAAATTTTACCCTTTGAGGCACGTTTTGAAAATCATAAGCAGAGCAGGAGTTTCCACTACGGCTCTGGAATGCGACTGAACTAAGATAGCGTAGGATGAATTTTAGAATAGGCAAGTAGCCAGGGGAAACCCTAGAAATCTTTTTGAGTTAAGTAGAAGTTTGTACACCCAGTTGGGGGGAGCTGCAATACAGAGAGAAATTAGCTATAAGAGAACTGCGAGTTAGTAGGAGATCTCAGTTTTGAGTTACTGTAATTTGAATTTATTTTGTAGCCATTTCGGCACTTGTGAATATAACAGAAGGAAAACTGATCCAAATGTATGGTGTGTGGACTGTGTGTATTTTCCTTGCCGTTTCTGTTTTCATGAGCAAGTGAATGGAACTATGCATGTTAGTGTTCCAATTTCAATTGTTTCTCTTCATTTGAAGCTCTGCAAGGTGTGCATCGAGCCAGAGAGGAACGCAAGGAGATCGGGAGGAATTTCTCTGTGAGAAATCCCGTAGATCTGAGCTATCGAGATCCCTTAGACGCAAGGAGTGCACGGGAAATCGAAAGTCTACAGTAGACAAAGCTCAAGAGGAATAACACTTCAGAGAGTGTTATCGAGATCCAGGAACCCATTCACCAGGAGGAGCGAAGGCAAACCTTCGGAGACTTAGAAAATCTTCTAAGTTTGAGAAGTTAAAAAATCGGGAGGAAGAGCGTTGTCACCCGTTAGATCACGGAGGAGAATCAACAACCTTTTGATCAAAGACAGAGGCGCGGACGTTAACGTTGCGTATGTCCAGCGGGGAAGACTCACAAAAGTCTGAACGAATGGTGGAGAGTCTTCAAGGGGAAACACCGATTCAACCATAGTCGTTGATCTGGAGGAGGATCGAGTGTCGTTGATCGGTGGCGAGGAACATTTCGCCATATCGGCAACCGGGAACACAAGGAGCAAGAGCCGGAACTCTTGACCAAAGAAATCCCGAAAAGATCTGAGCCATCAGATCTTTGGAGGCTTAGAGTCGTTGATCTGCAGTGAGGGGCGCTTCAGCATTCGGCATTCGACGATCGAGTGGAGGAGTAACCGGACCTCGTGCCGGTCGAAGTCGCGAAACACCGAAACGATCGTAGCCGTCGACCTGGGATTGATCTGGGCCGTAGATCTCACGCGCCGTGCTTTGGACGTTCGGGAAGGAGGAGTTGAGCGCGCCTTGTGGAGGAAGGGGTGGTCACGAGCGCGTGGTCACGTGAACATAGGAGAGGGAGGAACCCACCCTCCGTTAGCCCTCATCGTCTCTCGGGACTTGGAGAGTCAAGGGGTCGCTACATCGGGAACACCAGAATCCCGAAACGTGAAGCGCCTTTTGGGACGCGCCTTTTGGGCCAAGTCTGTGGTCGTGCCCATGGTCACGAGGAGTGGAGAGCATGAGCCCAGTGCTTGGTCACGCAGGAAAACACAGAGAAGGACCTTTGGATTTGAAGAGGGAGGTTCTAGCTCGGAACCAGAAGATCCATTTCGGCCCCAAACCAGAAGATCCTGACCGGGAGGTCGCGTAGCCCTTAGGAGGGATAGGGGGTCTGCATCAGGTGGTATCAGAGATGATTGTTCTTTGTCTGTAGACTTCAGGCAAAAGAGAAAGAGGAAGAGACAGAGAACTCGGAGTTGTACTCTGTGTGTGACAAGCAGTCAACACAATGCCGCCAAGGAGACGAGAAGCACCTTTAGCCAACCGTGCTATAGAGAGGGAGATGCGAGAACTTCGCGCCAGATTGGAAACAATGGAAGCAGCGCAGAGAAGAGCACCTGACGCTGGAGACGTCAATGAAGCATAAAGTGACGAGGTTGAAGTTGAAGAAGTTGCAGGAGAAGACGTTGTAGAGGAACATTTGTTGAAAGCAGTTGCCAAACTAGGAGGCAGAGCTAAGATAGAGGTTCCCATGTATGAGGGAAACCTAGATGCCGAAGAACTGTTGGATTGGATAAGATCCATGGACAGACACTTCGATTATGAAGACGTCGATGAGGAGAAGAAGGTGAAGCAGGCAGTCACCAGGTTAAAAGGACATGCAGCGCTGTGGTGGGATGAACTACAGGCTGAGAGAAGAAGCAAAGGAAAACAGAGGATAAAGAGTTGGGACAGAATGCTAGCCAAGATGAAGGCTAAGTTCATTCCCAAAGATTATCAGATAAATCTGTTCAAGAAGATGCAGAACCTGAGACAGAAAGGGATGACAGTTAAGGAATACACCGAGGAGTTCTACCGGCTGAACATCGGAACTGGACAACGGCAGAGAGATGAAGAGAAAGTCGTCAGATATATAAATGGCTTGAGATATGAGATCCAGGACGAGCTTAGCATGATGTCAGTCAGAACCGTGGAGGATGCTTATCAGTTTGACTTTGCGTTGAAGGCAGAAGAGAAGCTAACCAGAAAACAAAGTCAGCAAGGAAGAGGTAAAAGCTCGGTCCCAAGCAAGAGCAAGGGGTTTAACCGCGACAGAACACATCAGTCTAAGGACGAGGGTGGGAAACCACACAATCATTCGGAACGAGGAGGAAGTTCACGAGAAAGACAGGGTGGTGGAAGAAACTCTTCTAGAGGAAGAGGCAGAGGAGGAATACGATGCTATGCCCATGGAAAGATAGGACACATGTCTTGGGAATGCCCTGAGAAGAAGAAAGAAGGAGGAGGAGAAGCTCACATTTCAGAAGCACAACGAAGAGATGTTGAAGCAGAAGGAGCAGAGGATGGAGCATCCCTGATGTTGAGAAAAGTTCTCTTAAAACCAGAGGCAGAAGTTGAAAAGCCAATGCAAAGAAACAGTCTCTTCAGGATAGCTTGCAAGACTAAGGACAAAGTATGCAAGGTGATCGTTGACAGTGGGAGCACTGACAACCTAGTATCCACAAAGATGGTGGAGAAATTGGAGCTGAAGACAACTGCACATCCAAAACCATACAAGGTCTCATGGTTGCAAAAAGGACACTAGGTAACGATTACTAAACAGTGTTTGGTTGAAATGAAGATAGGAGGTTATAAAGATGAAATCCTGTGTGATGTAATCCCCATGGATGTATGCCATATTCTGTTGGGAAGACCATGGCAGTTTGACAGAAATGTCATTCATGATGGGAAGAAAAACACATATACATTAGAGAAGAATGGTAGGACGCATATGTTGTTGCCAATGGAGGAGAAGAGAGTAAAGGAGGAAGCCAGCACAAGCATACTTCTCATGAGTGGGAAGGAACTCCTGAAAGAAGTCAAGGAAGAACAGGAGATGCAGTTCGATGTGGTGAGGAAGCCCAGAGTCATCCTTACGAGTACATCAATGGATGATTTGCCTGAAGAAGTTCAGGAGCTGTTGGATAATTTTGTTGATATAGTGGTGGATGAGTTGCCAAACTCATTACCGCCCATCAGGAGTATCAGTCATCATATCGACTTGATACCAGGAGCAATTCTGCCAAACAAAGCAGCGTACAGATTAACATCTCGAGAGAATGAGGAGGTGAAGAACCAAGTCCAAGAATTGCTAGACAAAGGTTTGGTCAGAGAAAGTTTGAGCCCATGCACAGTACCAACTGTGTTGAGCCCAAAGAAAGATGGAGGATGGAGAATGTGCATAGACTCGAGAGCCATCAACAAGATCACCATCAGGTATAGATTTCCCTTACCAAGAATGGATGATTTAATGGATTGCTTAAGTGGAGCAAATTTCTTTTCTAAGATAGATCTGAAAAGTGGATATCACCAGATCAGGATGAGAGAAGGTGATGAATGGAAAATAGCCTTTAAGACAAACGAAGGCCTATATGAGTGGTTGGTTATGCCATTTGTCTTAACAAATGCCTCGAGTAATTTTATGAGGTTGATGAATGAAATTATGAAAGATTTCATTGGCAAGTTCGTGGTTGTATATCTGGATGATATACTGATCTTTAGCAAGACTAAAGAGGAGCATTTGAGGCACCTAACACTAGTAATGAGGAGGCTACAGCAGGAGAAGTTGTTGATCAATTTGAAGAAGTCCTCTTTTATGAAGACATAACTCATTTATTTGGGTTTCGTGATCTCTTCGAATGAACTGAAGATGGATCCAGAGAAGGTGAAAGCGATCAGAGAATGGCCATCACCAAGAAGCATGTTTGAGGTAAGGAGCTTCCATGGATTAGCGAGCTTCTATAGGAAGTTCATTAGAGACTTCAGTGGAATTTGTGCACCAATGATGGATACAGTGAACAAGTGGCACAAGTCCTTTAAATGGACAGAAGAGGCCGAAAGGAGCTTCAATATATTGAAGGATAAGATAACGGAACGACCAATTCTGGTCTTACCGAATTTCGAAAAAACATTTCAAGTGAGATGTGATGCGAGCGGAATTGCAATAGGAGCAGTTCTGAGTCAGGACAATCGACCTGTTGCATGTTTCAGCGAGAAGCTGAATGAAACCAAGCGGAAATACTCCACATATGACAAGGAGTTTTATGCCATAATTCAAGCATTGAAGAAATGGAGGCATTATCTTGTCCCGCAAGAGTTTGTCTTGTACAACAATAACCAAGGTTTACAATTCATAACCAGACAAGAAAAACTGAATCAGAGGCATGCAAAATGGGTTGAATTTATGCAAAATTTTACTTTTGTCGTAAAACATATTGTTGGGAATGCTAACAAGGTTGTTGATGCGTTAAGCAGGAAATGTTTGATCATGCAGGAATTCCAGGTGAAGACCTTGGGGTTTGAACACCTTAAGGACATGTATCATGATGATGCGGATTTCAAGGAGGCATATGAAGCATGTGCTAATCCTTTGTTGAGAGATAGAAGTCAGTGGACAGAGTACATGATTCGGGAAGGACTGTTGTTCAGAGGAAATCAGTTGTGCATACCAAAATGCTCAATAAGGGATAATCTTTTGAAGGAAAAGCACAGTGGAGGATTGGATGGGCATTTCGGCCATGATAAAACATTTGCACAGTTGAGCAACTCATACTATTGGCCAGGTATGAGAACAGAGGTGATAAATTTTGTGAACAGATGTAGAATCTGCCAACATGCAAAGGGGAAAAGACAGAACACTGGGTTGTATCAACCATTACCAATACCAGAGAGGCCTTGGGATGCAATAAGCATGGATTTTGTGTTGGGATTGCCAAGAACAAAAAGAGGATTCGATTCCATATTTGTAGTGGTGGATAGATTTTCAAAGATGGCACATTTCATCCCATGCCAGAAGACCAGTGACGCAACGCATGTTGCAAATCTGTTTTTCAAAGAAGTTGTGAGACTTCACGGCCTACCCAGGAGCATTGTCTCAGACAGAGACAGAAAATTTGTTGGTCACTTTTGGAGGACATTGTGGAAGAAGATGGGGACGGATTTGTCCTTCAGCTCAGCTTATCACCCTCAGACAGATGGGCAGACTAAAGTGGTAAATAGAAGTTTGGGGAATTTATTAAGGAGTCTAATTACTGAACATCATAACAAGTGGGATCAAATTCTGCCACAAGCAGAATTTGCATACAACGATTCACCAAACAGGAGCACTGGAAGGAGCCCATTCCAAATACTATATGGAATGCAACCAAGGGGAGTATCTGAGTTGAGAGACTTGGAACAAGGAGAGATCGGGAGCGCTGGAGAAGAGGATTTTGTTGCGGAGATGGAGAAACTCCATAGCGAGATCAAAGGAAAGTTGGAGAGCTCTAACCAGAAATACAAGCACAGAGTTGATCAGCATCGCAAGGAACTTCAATTTGAAGTAGGAGATCAGGTTTTAGCACATCTCAGGAAGGAAAGGTTCCCTAGGGGAGCATGCAACAAGTTGAAGATGAAAAAGATAGGACTCTGTATGATCTTGAGGAAGTTTGATGCAAATGCTTATGAGATTGAGCTGCCAGATGGTGTGGGTATTTCGCCCATATTCAAGGTTTCAAACTTGTATCCTTACAGCAATGCAGCAATGCCACTTGACCTGTATCCATTTTGTTCCTTCCTCATATCTACGATGCCACATTGTAGAAGTTTGATGGCAAGGACCCAGCCACCTTCTTTGCCTAGTCTATGATTATTGGGATGATGGCTCGTAGATATAGACTCCAATATTTGGGGGTGGCCTATCCGAAATACCCCATTTGTGGGAGAAATGAAACTTGAAACACTTGTTTTGGTTCTATGAATTTGACAAATCCACTTGGGATGAGGTGTCTAAGTTTTGTAACTAGTTTCTCCATATACCCATCCCTTGGAAAGCTTTTCTCTTAAGATATAAACTTCCTTAGGTTGTTGAGTTCAATGCAACATGGAAACTCATCAAAATGAAAACTCTCTCCATTATTAGGAAAATAAAGAATGAAGCTTTGTTCAAGAAAGTTTAATATAGTAAATGCCTTACCTAGTGTCATGACTCTTTGACATGTGCAAAAACTCACTTGCATATTATAGTTCCAAGTTCAAAAGATGGAGAATGACGTGGCATGTGTGTGCCAATTCTGGAACAAGGGAGGGGCCCTTTGCACTATGAGTTGGGAACACCTTGCCAATTTGCATACCCCCTTGGCTTGTTCTCCCAAGTTGAACTGAGCTAAAGAGAGGCCTTGTCCTCTTGTTGACTGGGTCATTTGAGAATGAAGAGAGAGGTGTTATAGTTGGCCTCCCTCACCTCTGCCTTAAGAAGACAAGTACCTATAATTCACCTTAGCCATCTCGGGGGAAGAAAAGCCTCCTGATCCATAGAAAAGCAATGATGGGTGGGAACCCAATGTTACGGAACTAGTGCTTGTGATGGATAGATGGGAACTACTCCCCAAGGACATAGATGACTTGCCATCCAATGCAAGCATAATCCCCTGAATAACCTAATTAATCTTTATTGATATCTAGATTGTGTTGGTTATTTATTTTTTGGATGTACTTGCTTGTTAAGGTATAGGGAAATTTTATATTTTGAGATAAACTATTTTGCTTTCTAGTTTTGAAGAGCTACTGGATTGTTGTATACTATCATTTTTTGTTATAAAATATTTGTATATACATATTTTGTTAATTTTGTTAATTAAAAAAAAACATTTTCTTAAAAAAGATTTGACATAATGTATGTCAAATGTGAACAGAAAAAGTGTATATGGCACAATCCTGATAAAGGCCATTTTACATAGAACTATGATGGAATAAATTAGATATATTGGCACTTAAAAAATTAAACAAATTAAATCATAGTGATTTTTCAAAATATCACTTTATGTTACCTAGGAAAGAAAAAGATACCAAATAAATATCCAAAAACTACAAAAATAAGTCAATAGAATTCAAAATATAAATTCATAACATAAACAACAAATTGAATGCAATGATAATTCCTCTCAAAGGCCTAATAAAACAACAAAGATAAATGCAAAGAGACAATTATCACTGGAATCACATGTTTAGATTGTTTAAATAACATTTTTAAATGCATAAATCAAATCAACCTCCTAAAAAACTCTCCAACACCCAAAATATGTAATCTCAACCACTGAAATCTACTATTTTCTGAAGTTTTGGTGAGATTTTGGACAAAACTAAGATTTTGTTTTAAAGTACTTCAAAACAAAGAGATGGGAGGGAGATTGATGGAGAAGCAAATGCTTCTCCACAAGAGCAAGAGTATCATCAATAATCACAAATTGGTCTACAAGATTATTGAAATTGTGTTATTTTTTACCTATTTTGATTGTACATTCATTAATTTTAATAGTGATTTTACTGATTTTCACTGATTTTGATAATATATATGTTGAATAAGTAGAACAGTTAAATTACTCTTCAAAGAAAATCGACACCAAAAAAAAATCAAAGAACAGAGTTTAAGATGATCCAATTTACTCTCAAGCTTCAGCAGAATTGCCTAGAAGAATTTAATGCAAAATCTAAAATATGGAATTTACCTTAATCTATTTGAAATTGGAAAGCAATCCCAAAAGACAGAAACGAACTTACCTGCATATCTGTAATTGGACACTCTGTGTGACGCCAAGCTATTTCGCCTGCATATCGCTCAAATATGCAGACCATGTTAGATCTTACATAAGGTGTTCCATCTGCAGTAGCGAAGAGTCCGTCCATATAGTAGGCATTTCTTGGACAGTCATTGAGTGGATCGAGAGACATGGCAGTCAGTCCAATTCCATATTCACCTGCATCCAAATAGGTCTTAAAATACCAACCCTCACTAGTGTCCATGTAAGGCACAAAAAGCTCAGAGGTAAAACCCTTGTACAAAACCCTCCTCATTTTTCCAGTCTCCGGATCCTTAACAGTTGCCACAGATATGATCATTCCGGCGCGAGGATCAGGCTTAACATGGAATTCCCAACTCCCCCATTTAACCTGATGCCCATCAATTTTAAAACTAGGACCCTGGGGCTGCTCAATGGAGATAGGATTGAGAGGAGGTATCAAAGGATACTTTTGGGCAGACAGCCTATAGTCTGTACCCTCTGCCTTTGGCAATGGTATATCTTTTCCATCATCTATGATTTTCAGGACCTTTTTAGCATCCATGTCAACCGGAACTACAAGACCCTCAATGGGTCTCATGAAGTAATTTGCTGTCCCTGCGCTTGAAAAACACATAACTTTTATCAGTCTCAGGCCTTCTTCACCCGCTCCAAACCACCCCGAGGAAATAGGCCCGCATGCAAGGTCACTCATATTAACCTTCCTCTTTTCTACAATTTCTACAAATTCTTTACTTTTCAGAGGCACCTGAACGGCCGAAGTCATATCCTCCATTGTCATAGCAGGATACCCATTTTCATGACTGATTTGATTCTCAACAATCTGGCCTAATACAAGGTCTACAATGAGTTTATAAGCATGCCCATCAGCCCAAGCTATTACTGAAGCCTTCCTGGTTGGAAGGTTACTTCCTGCCTTCCATGACAGGACTTCTTCTTTTAGGGGCTCTTCTAAGACTACAGAGTGAAGTGCGAACTTACCCTGATTGAAAATTGAAGTCTTCTGCATAATGCTCTGGACTCTCTGGATCTCCCGAAGGGTCAAAGGATCCAGTGGATGTTTTGCAACTTCACTCTCATGATCTGCTTTCTGCTGCTGCTTGGGCTTGGTTCTCTGTATAAAAGCACCACTCCTGCTTTGAATCCTGTTCTTAAAGGTGCACCAGGACCCATATTCAGAGCAATCCAATTCAATTTTTGCAGAATCCAGAGAAGGCAAACGAATCCAAGTCCTAATAGAAAGCAGCAGCAGCAGCAAGGATGCCATGAGGAGAAACAGTACTCTACGGTAAGAGGTGGGTTCCATGGCTTAGAGGCTCTCAGGTCACAGTGCAGAACTTTGCTGAATATCTGTATGTATGTAGCAGTAGTGTTGGATTGATGGGCGTCTAATGTTAGTTCACTATAGTAGCTGGTTTAGTAAGCTTTTGGGATTGCTTCTGCAGAAGGTGTTTTCCATTCTCAAGGTTTCTGGTTGGGTTTAGGGGTTTTTGGTTGGGTTCAGGGTAACATAGTTAACATAACATAGTTAACATAGCTGTAGATTAAAGATTCTACTAAATGACAATTTTTTTGGGGGACATTTGCCCGAAATTTGATGAGAAATGTTTAGATTGGTAAATTTGAGTGATTATTTCTGTATAATCGAAATGCTTCAGAGGTTTTTCAGCACGCTGAATCCATTTCTGCATTCAGAAATGGATTTTGAACAACAAAAAATAGTGATTGTATAAATTTATATAGCCAGATTTCATGGAAATAAACTATTTCATAGAACAGCTAGACATCACCAACAAAATATATACATCATGCAATAAATCAATGATTGAGATGATGAACAATGTAATATCCAGTAACAGACAAAAAAGATAATACACACCAATCATTGACTTACTACTTGATATATGGTAAAATAATCAAAACATAATATATGACATCAGTATATATGACATCAGTATATATTAAAATAAAATAACTCAATTCGGTATCTTGGAGATTCTGGTTAGTCCTGGCTTTGGAATCTTAATGTATTTTTATCCCACGCTACAATATCCAGGATAAAAGTCTTTATCCCACATTGATGTTTACTTTGGCGTCTTAATCAATAAAGATGCCATGTCCATTTCAATTTCTAATCCTTGCCACTATGATGGACAAGGACATTAGTGGCAGCTCCACGAGGAATTTTCACCAATTATAGAGTCTACAAGATCTCCAAGGCTTTGCAGATAAGATGAGTACATATAAATTTCCTAATACTTAAATTTTAATAATACTTATAAATCCTATTTTAAACAGTCAGACAGCGATAAAAACTATTACATCTTGTAGATAAGATGAGTAAATATAAATTTCCATAAAAACTATTACAACATCCGAGTGACTTCCTTGATCATTCTCTCCATAGAAATTCCACTAATGCATATTTATAAAAGAAATTTCACAAATTCATATTTATGAAAGTGGAACTGTTAAACACAAATATTTATTAGATTATCAAATTTTAATATTTAATATTAAAAGTGATTCACTAATATAAATATAAAGTTAAATGTTGTCACTCACACTTTGACATTTAGTTAAATATAATTCATTTATATAAAGCTAATGTCACCTCTTACTTTGACTTTAATTAAAAGTGATCTACTTATATAAAGTTAAATGATGTCACCTTTAGGCTTGTGCAAAAACATGGCAACAAGGATTACATGTAAAGTTTTATTTACCAAATTAAAATATTGGGATATGATTCAATTTTTTATAGGTCAATCTAATAAATTTGCAATTTGAATCAGGGTTGAGTTATCAAATTGAAATAAAATAACATAAACGTTAATTACTTTTTATTATTATAGGCAAGCCAATGAAATGAATTCATTAAAGAAGTCTTTTTTCTTTTTCAATATTCACTATGTACATATAAGAGATTCAATGTTAAATAAAAAAGTAGAGTTGGCAATGACTACAACATCAAAACTCCAAAACTTCAAAGGTCCAAGACTTTCTCACCATAAACTTCACCAATATCCATGCCCCATAATGACTTGTCCAAGCTCCCAATAAATATGATAACCGACACAACCACATATATATGATTCAAAAGATGGCAAATCATCTGAAAAGTGCAACTATGAACTTTCCTTCAATTTGAGGGCTTTCTTAGAGACATTATTATCATCAACATTAGGGATTTTGTCCAATCTATTATCAAATAGACGAAGAAGTACCTTAGGAGTGCCCACTGAAATATATGTTGTTATCGATGTATACATGTCAACAAAATTAGATGTATTGCACTTGGCTTCAACCTCGGGTTCAAAAAATATTTTAGTCGTTGCAGGGGTTGAAGATGAAGTTGGTTAACTCAATTGGGTCAACCTCCTACTACACACTTATGACTTCTCTCATATTGGGTTCAAGATCGAGTGCTCTTGCAGAGGAAATTATTCAACTGCAGGAACCTTCTTGGAATTTTGATGCAGAAGGTCTTGTTAATGCATTGGCTACTTTCCTGGAAAATAATCCTTTATTCACATTTGGAGTTTGTTGGTGATTCCCCTTGTATCAGTTCTAGCTGATAGATCAATGAAATAGGTTTCAACAGAAACTGCTTACAAAATCTAAGGGATGAAGTGGAACCTCAGTTGGTAGATATCAAAGTATAGATGAGATTAAAGATGTGGGTTCTCCATATATTTCAAGTTTCAACAAAAAGGTTGTACATGTGACCCACATAAGAGATGAGAATGCATTTTTGTATGAGATACGAAAAAGATTCAAGGACCTAGCTCAAACAACATTGTACATTCTTGACATGTAAGCATCCCTCCACATTTTGAGATTTCATCCTAATCTAAAAATATGAATATAAACTTTGACTCAAAATTTTACATATGCCAAATGTTTAAGCGAAAGCATTATGGAATACATATATGATGGAAATTCAATGGAAGTAGCTCAAATGTTGATAAGAAATGGTTTCGGGGTAGTATATGTAATCAGAGATGGATTCCAAGGAAGTAATGGTTGGTAGGTATATCATTGGTTTTTTGTACCTATGTCATATTTCTTAGACTCGAGCTTAAGTGGTTTCGACTTCCAGTAATAATGTTTTTCATTTTTTTTCTTTAGAAAATGTTAGATGGTATAAGAATTATATTGAAGGAATGTAAAATAAGATCAATAACTACCAGGAGGAAGAAGGTCAATTCCCTAGGCTACAGGTCTATCTTGTGTCTCAATCAATTTTTTTGTTATCTCATGCATCATAATCAACACCAACGTGTATGCACTAGGTACTATCCACAAATGCAGGGAAGTGCCCAGGAGTTTCCCCATTAAATTTTCCTTGGATATATATATGAATTAAAAGAGTTCAAACCAAACCAAACTACATAACAAGTAAATGAGGCTAATGGGTAAATATACTAAAATATAATGGGGGCACCAATAACCCAATCTACAACTTACAAGAAGAAAAAAGAAATAGTGAAACCTACTTCCAAAAATACTTGGAAGAAAATTACGAAAATGCTTGCAAAAATTACATATTAAGGCCCGATAAGTAACTTCAGTCTGAAAAGATTTGCATGCATTCAATCATCCATTCAACACCTTATCAACACAATATCATTTGCGTCTCTCAATGAATCTATTCCTAGCATGATTTCGTTCGCTAGATCATCCTAGAGCAATGTGCACACTCTTGGCAGACTTAATCACTTCCATGATTTATTTTGCGTCGTTGATCCCTTCATCCTTCAATCCTTATGCGCACTTCTACCATATTGACCATGCACATCCTGAGAGTGACTCCGTTTATCTGAATGTTGTATTTCTTGCTACTCAATTTCTTGTGTTGCTCCCCCTGAGGTTGGATAGGCCTTTCAGTAGCCTCCAACTTGTCATGAAGGTTATGCGCCTTAATGAGGAGTGGGAAGGACTCCCAAATTCTCTATGAGGTACTAAAAGGAATCCCTAAGCAATGGCTTGGTAAAAATATTTGTGATCTACTATTTGGAAGGAACATATTCTAATTTAACCACCTAATCCTAAACTTGTTCTCTGAGAAAGTGATACTTGATGGGTATATGCTTAGTTTTAGAGTGTTGAACATGATTTTTAGAGAGATTAATAACACTTGTATTATCACACATGATAGAAACAGGTTGATCACAAGGAACTTGAATATCTTGGACATTGTTATTTATCCACAATACTTGCATACAATAGGATGTTGCAGTTATATACTCTGCTTTAGCTGTAGAGAGGGAAATGAAAATTTATTTCTTGATGAGCCATGATACTAAACAGCTGCCAAGGAAAAATGCACCTCCACTAGTAATTTTTCTATCATCAGTACTTCCTTCCCAATTTGCATCTGTATAAGCTCTAAGAATGAGGTCTGTAGTTTTTGAATACCACAATCCATAATCAATAGTGCCTTGCAAGTACCTAAATATTATTTTGACTACAAGAACATGAGTTTCCTTGGGATTGGACTGAAACCTGCCTACCAAACCAACAACTTGCATGATGTCAGGCCTTGAAGCTGTGAGATAAAGTAAACTGCCTATCATGGAACTGTACATGGTTTGATCTATTTCTGGAGCATCGTTATATTTGTTGAGTTTACAACCAATATTCATGGGAGTGCTTACTAGTGCACAATTTTCCATTCCAAACTTCTTCAAGATTTCCTTGAGATATTTGCTTTAGGAAATAAAAATTCATTTTTCTGATTGATGAATCTGTAAGCGAAGAAAGAAGGAGAGTTCTCCTAACATGGACATATCAAACTCTCGTTGCATTGCAACTACAAACTTCTTACTCATTAGTTGAATGTTACTACCAAAAATAATATCATCAACATATACTACGATAATTAACATGCCATTACCTTCAGCCTTGATGTATAAGTTGCTATCAATTGTCCCCTTTTTAAAACCTTGCCGGTGCAGATACCTGTTGAGTCTGCAATACCAAGCTCTTGGAGCTTGTTTTATCCCATATACGGATTTCTTTAAATGAAAGATGTAATCCTTTTTCTCAGTTAGTAGAAAACCTTCTGGTTGCTCCACATAAACTTCTTCCTCAAGGTCACCATTCAAAAATGTTGACTTGACATTCATTTGGTAGACTTTGAATTTTTGGTAGCATGCAAAAGCCAAAAACATCCCGATAGCTTCAATTCTAGCATCAGGGGAAAACGTTTATTCAAAGTCCACTCCTTCGACTTGAGCATACCCTTTGCATACCAATCTGGCCTTGTTTCTGACTATATGTCCATCTTCATTTAACTTGTTTTTGTATACCTATTTAGTGCCAATTATGTTCTTGTCATTTGGTTTTGGGACAAGACCCCATGTCTTGTTTTTATCTATTTGGTCCAGTTCTTCATTCATGGATTTGACCCAATGGTCATCTTGACTTGCTTGCGTAAAGTTTTGGGGTTCAGTCATGGATAATAGTGCAAAATTTGCAGAGCTAGATGTGTTTACACGTTTTCTTCTGATTTGTACACCTCCTTCCTTGTTCCCAAGAATCTAACTGTCTGGATGATGTTTATGAACACACATTGATGGGGTCTTGACTCTTTGGTTGGGGTGTCTCCATTCTTTCTTCTTCCTCTAAAACCTCTTGTTCCTTATATTCATTCATTCCATCATCTTGTAGATAATTTTTTATTGAATCATTGTAGTGTTGATGTCTCATTAGATGAAGTGGCCCCTCATCTACTTTTACATGTATGCTCTCAATTATTTTATGGAGTCGTTTGTAGTAGCACTTGTATATTTTACTTTTGGAGGAGTATCCTACCAATATACCTACATCAACTCTAGAATCAAACTTACCTAATTTGTCTTCATTTCGTTTGATGTAGCATTTGCTTCCAAATATTTTGAAGTGCTTTATTGATGCAGGTCTACCATGCCATATCTCATAAGGGGTTTTATTAATGTTTACTCTTATGTGTTCTTTATTGAGAATGTTAACAATAGTTTGAACAAATTCTCCCCAAAAGGTTTTGGGTGATTTTGATTCATCAAGCATGGCCCTGGCCATTTCTTGAAATATTTTGTTCATCCTTTCTACTACTCCATTCTGCTGAGGGGTTCTGGAAATAAAAAATTGTCTCTTGATCCCATGATTTTCACAATAATTATTGAATTCATCAGATGTGAATTCTCCTCCTTTGTCTGATCTTAGGCACTTTCTTTTTAAGTCCATTTCATTTTCAACCCATGCTTTGAAGATTTTTAATTTTTCAAAAGCCTTAGATTTATGCTTCAACAATCCAACCCAAGTCATTTTGGTATAGTCATCAATCAACAAAATGAAATATCTTTCACCTCGAGGTGATTGTGTACTAGTGGGGTCACAAAGATCTGTATGAATCAACTCAAGAGGTCGATTGGTGGAGTGTTCTCTTGCCTTGAATTGAACTCTTGACTGTTTTCCAAATTAACATGACCTACATGCAATATTCTCATGTTTGGAAATTTTAGGCATATCTCATACAACATCCTTTCTTCCCAGCTTAACAAGCTGATCAAAACTAAGATCACCTAGCCTTTTGTGCCAAATCCAACTCTCATCAATTTTACCAATACAACATTTTTATTTTCCTTCTTCTAAAACATAGACATTCTCTGAAGTTCTAACTTCCTTTACAACAATATTCCTTGTATTTGCATCCATTACTTTACAACCTTTTGAATGAAAGAGAACATTGTGTCCTTGGTCACACATTTGACTTACACTCAACAAGTTATGTTTTAGACCATCTACATACAACACATTTTGTGCTTTGGTCTTTTCCTTCTTATCTTCATCTAGTAGAACAATTCCTTTTCCTCTAATTCTATATGGAGCATTATTTCCAAAGGTAACATTACCACCTTTTTCTTCAGTTAGGAATTCAAATTTACTCTTGTCTCCTGTCATGTGCTTGGAGTAGCCACTGTCAATATACCTTTGATTTTCTTGATTTTTGGCATATAGAAGCAATCCACAATTTTCTTGGTTTTTACTTTTCTTCCTCCAAACCTTGGTAAAATCTTCTTGTCTATATTGTTTATAAATAGAAAACATATTGCTTCTACATTCACTTGTTGTGTGTCCAAAATTGTTGCATATGTGGCATTTGAGGTCATCTAGTAGAGGAGAGAAGGCATTATTGAAGGAATTTTGATACATAGCCATTCGAGTTTTATTGAATCTCATTCCTATATTTTTGTTATGTTTAAAAGTCCAACAACTCACAACCTTATGTCCAAAGTTTCCATAAGAGAAACAATATCCATAGAAAAAAAATTGGATGCTTTGGAATGAAAAACTTA